>CM029013.1:26573639-26797433 GCA_016801055.1 Panax notoginseng | reverse complement strand
AAGAGATATGATGCAGCAATTACTGTAGCAATAATTGAGTATAGCGTAGTGTCTTTCACGTAAGCATCAATAATCAATACTGTGTGCTACTATGCAACACGCGTATTATTGTACTTTTACTACGGGTAGTTCAACAGTTTTAACGGTTTTAACGGTAACACCTCAGTCGTTATTTTTATAGAAAGATAATTTTGTCGTTTTCTAACTACGACTATACTTCTGTTGTGGGGTCCACCAATGATTGTGTCGTCGTACGAATATTTCCCGACAAAAAGAATATTCCCCGACCAAACGAATATTTTTAAAACAACTTGCTTACTTTGCAAAATTTATAAATATTAACCCACAACTATTAACATTATATTCAAATTAACTCCATAATATTCAAAAATTTATATTTATAAAAAATCATCTTTATTTATAAAAATTGGGGTATTACAATAGCACTAAATGACTTTCTTAATCCCATGTGCATCAAGCTAAAGTGACAGTTATTATGAGATGGAAGGAGTATCTTTTTAGAAGGAATTTTTTTTCTCAATTTTATTTATCGTTTATAACTTTCTAGGAGAATAAATTATTTACTTTTCCTATATCACCCTACCTTCTCTTATTGTCCCAATAAATTTTTCCTTGTATTGTATTATAGTTTTCAACTTCCCATAAAGGGTAGTGATGAAATTTCACACCAATTTTAATTAATAAAAATGATAGCACTAAATGACTTTCTTAATTCATGTGCATCAAGCTAAATCGACAGTTATTATGGGATGGAGGGAGTATTTTTTTTTAACGAGCTCTTCTAGGTGGACATAAAAATTAGACATTAACGTATTTAAATTTTATCTATTTATATTTTTACCCACCATTGGGGGTCAAAATATAATTAAGTGAAATTTAAATACACTCATATCTAATTTTTATGTTCAATTTTCATGTCCACATAAAATTTTTGTTTTTTAACTTATTATATTACAATTCGAATTTAGAGATTTATTGAAATAAGTCGGGTCAAATCCGAAGTTTGGAACAAATATTGAGTCAAATCCCAAATTTGAATCGAATTAAATCCATCAAAATAAGGTCTTAAATCACTGACCCAATAGTATTTTCTTGGTTAATCTTAGTCCACACAAGCTCGCACAAAAGATCATGACTGAAGGTACTATTGTTAATAACTTAATTCGTTATATATATAGACAAATTTTTTCCATATTTTTCGATGTGAAATTGGGATGCTACATATATTTTTATGAGATGTCGGCTTCAGATATTTTCGTTTATTTCTAAATACAAAAATAATATTTTTACATTTTATTTAGAACCATAATGCGAGAGGAATGCCAACCACAAAATAGTGCCAATGTCAATGTTGCATCTCATACTTAATTTAGCATTTAGCTAGGGTGGTGTTTAAATTGTGAGGTAATATATAGAAGGAGTACAAAATATCAAGCCCCTCATGACTTAATGATAAAAAAAAATACTCATAAATTTGGGTGTATAAGGTTTTGAGATCTATTCTTGCCAAAACAAAAATATTAAAATTTCAGTCAAATATATATATATATATATATATATATATATATATATATATTATATATATATATATAAAGAAAGAAAGAAAGAAAAAGGAGTACAAAGTGCAAGAGTTATAGTATTATACATGCATGAGATGAGATCAATATATGTGTGTGTCCACATATCAAAATTCAAAAGTTTAGCCCAATACAACAAACAAACAAGAAGCTAGTGTCACATTTTCCCACGTGTTTAATTTTATTTGATTACTTCTGTTTTGTTAGTTGAGGAGGTACGGATAAAGATGATGACACACAAACACACCCTTGTCTAGTAGTACATCATTTGTATATATACATTTTGTCGGTAAGGGTTTGTTTGAATGAGATTCAATTGGGTAAATACAAATATACATTACTTCTTTGCAGTCTAGATGGAAGACCAAACCTCGAGTCATTGGCATAATCATGGGCCTAAACACCACAATCTTGAGGAAAGATAAACTTAAATATGCAAAGAGGAAAACATAATGGATTGAGTAATGCAACATGCACAAATTATTTTATAAATATTTTATAAATTGATGACGTGACATACTCCACCTTAACATATTGATAAACAAATTGCTCTAATATAGTCTTCGGTCCCACATAAAAAACTGAAGTGGAATATACCACATCAACAGTTTATAAAATAATTTATGTCATTCCACTCAACTACCATCTCTACGTGTCTACAATCATGTGATGGCGGCATGGCATGTATGGTTTATTTATCCCCACCCATAACCTGTTCATATGGACCTGTTTCACCGACTATGATAATAAGTTTAATTTGTGTCAATATCAAACCACCTTTCTTTCTCCGAGCTTTACGCCTAAAACACTATATTTTATAAAAGTTTTTGTTAAAATAAATACTATACATTTTTTTAGAGTCACAATAAAAAAAAAAAATGGACCGGTCCAATTTTCGTGTCCCTTTTCCTGTCCGGCAAGACTTATCGTTGCTAAAATAAGAGCTTTATATGCAAATATTATAAATTTCCAGAAAGATTATTAATATTGTTTTATTTAAATTTTTGATTGGATTTTAAAATTAATATTATGTGAAAGCTAAATTTATTCACTTGTATTTATTTTTTATTTAAAAAAAATTTAAATTATTATAGCTCGATCGAACTTGTAATTTGCAGTTGCTGGGTTTTTGAGTTAGTTGCAGCAGAACCTCTTTTGCCAATTCCACGTCTCTATATGAACAAGAGGAGATTCGTAAACGCAAGTGATTTCCAGTTGATAACAATGTTACCACATTTTTATCTTTAAACCTCAATTTCTGCTGGTTATGGGAATGGTTATAGGATTAATTAAAAACTAATACAACATTTAAATTAATTACAATATATCGGTCATTATATAATTGAAGCTTACTTGTGTTAAGTATTGCCCGCAGCTTAGTAATATTGTCGTAATCTTTTATAAAGGGAAAACTTATGCCTGGCATTAAGAAACACTCGCAAAGTTATAGTCAATTTTTTTATTTTTTATTTGAAAATCAAGCTATATTCAATTGTACATTTTATTTTTCTTTCTTTATCTGGTTTTTCCTTTTTACAGTGTATTATTCAGTTTGGAATACTACAGTACCAACACAATTTGGAACTGTTGTAATTAAATTTATGGCTCTGTCAAAAAATTTAATATCTTAGGATTTGACAGTTATAGTCTTTTGGCTATAACAATGGCATCATAGGTCTGTCTCTGATGCGGCTGCTATAACGTCTTCGCTGATTTTGTTTCCTTTGGTTCTTTTATATTATCACTCACAATTTACCAAAAAAAAATAAAAAAATAAATTACGGTAAGTAGCTGAAAAAATGTTAGTTTATATAGTGAGCATGCGCTGTAGACATTGAAAAAAAATAGCATTAGTTAAATTTGGAATTTTTAATTTTTGTTTAATTTTTTATTGTTATTGTCTTATATCTGTTGTGATCCTATACCAGTATAGTTTAAAATTGAATAATACTACCCAAAAAATTGTGCACCAAGTATAAGAATTAAGACCCATGTATTTAAGCAATGAAAATACGTAAAATTTCTCTTTTTATTTTTTTTTTTTATAATCTGTGTATACAACTTTTTGTAAAGAGTTGGTGTCCCAATGTTACTCTTTAAAATTTTCACGGAGAGGGCCAAGAATTGAGGTTAGTTGTTGCCCTTCTCAGGTAATGTTAACTGTGCAAGTTTCCAGGAAGTATCAATAAAAAAGTGTAAGATGTATACCAACAAACTGGAGGCTCTTCGAGAAAAAAGAAATGCCGAAAAGATGGTAGGCATTGGTAGCTAGTAAAGATTACATGGGTGCTAGGGAAAAATTACTAAATCCCCAACAGCTTTTTCCATCACTTGATCACCTTACGGCAGTGCTGACTGTTTTTGACATACCCTCAGCTGCCAGAAATAGAATTATGGTCCGGCATGGGGGTGGTAGATAAAATACACTTGCAAAATTGGACAAAAATACACCCAACCATCTATTCATTCATCAAAAGAGGCTAATTAATAAGCCCTTTTTTTTATCTTGCTTCATCCTCTTCTCAGGTGATGGGAAATCAATTGAGTTAACATTAGGACAGTGAGGAATTGCCTGGAAGGCTGGCGGAAAGGCCTGTGTACGAGAAGCCCCTCGTGTTAGAAGCACCAACTGAAATTCACAAGTACTAATTTCTCCAAAAAGAATTTTTTCAACTGAAACAATTCAAATCAATGCATGACAAAAAATGTTAGATTGGCAAAAACAAAGACAAATACAACCTCATCAGAGAGCTTTTTCATGTAAAGGATCATCAAAACTCCAAATCCACAAGTACCTAATTTCCAAAAAGAATTTTTCTAGCTGAAACAATTCAAATCAATGCATGACAAAAATGTTAGATTGGCAAAAACAAAGACAAGTACAACCTCATCAGAGAGCTTTTTCATGTAAAGGAAGTCTCGTTTGTTTCTCTGTAGTACACCGTACACGGCACCTCCTACACATAGTATGCAAAAAGTTGCGTACATCCCATTACTAATAAAAATGGCCCTTCTGACTGAAGCGATGAAGGTGCAAATTCCATGGGGCCAACACCCAACAAAAAAAGACAAAAACAAAAAACAAAACCCAATACCTTCATCACGAGAGTGAGAGCCTTTCTACCTTCCACACCAATCTTTTCTTCTACATTTTTTCTCTTTCTTGATTAGCAGAATCAACATCATTATGCAGAAGAGACTATGCTCTGCTAAGTGTAAACATAACTTTCTTTCCACAACCACAGCATTCAAATATTGATACACATACTTTACAACAAATATATATATATATATATATATATATATATATATATATTATATATATAGAGTCCGGTTCCTATCCGGACTCCCGCATTTTCTTAAGTTACAACTGTACAGACCTGTTTTGTTATATGTATCTAAATCACACCCAAAACACTGTATTATGTAAAAAATTCCAGTTCCATAAAATATTAAACTTTTATTTAGTTGTTTAAAAAATTAAAAAATAAAATTCGTAACTTAAGCCAGTCCGGACTCTCGGATTGGATTCCCATCCTCTATATATATATATATATATATATATATATATATATGAGAAAGTTTTCAAAATTTAATCGAAAGGCTAAATATTCTAATCGTCCATCAAACTAAACTGTTGACGGAGGCCCACCAAATGATTTGTTAAAATATCCCCTTTTCAAAATTAATCATTGTCCGCATAATTAAATTGCGGACGGCAATTATAGTCCACATACTTAAACTGCGGCCAAAAGCCAAACTTTACTTGCATCTGCATAATTAAACTATAGATGCTTGTCCATCCAAACCATTCAATCAAAAATTTGGACAGTAAGGATCTTTAAGCCTAGGACTATCCTTACAACTGGGATCATTCCCCATATATAATATTAACACACACACTTATAAACGTCCTAGCTTGAATTTCATGGTCAAATTGACCATTTTTAAAATTAGATATTCAAGAAATATGGCGAGTGATTATAATCATAATAAACTATGAAAAATTTATTACCAATGTCAAGTTTTGTGATATGAAAATTCAATATAGATATTTTTAATTATTAATTTTAAAAATGGTCAATTTGACCATTGAAGTCAAGCTATGATGTTTATTATGGGAAGGAGGGAGTATCATATATATATATATATATAAGTGTTCATTCAGCCAATCAAAGACTATATATACATATATTTATATATTATCTACTATAGAAATAGAAGTATATGGGAACAAAAGGACCTTTCTGGAGCAGGATGGCCAGGTATACCATTCCTTTGTCTTCTAACTTATGGTTTGGAATAAAGTCATAAACCAGAAGTTGCAAACAAGAGGTTTCAGATAAGCTAAGGTCTCATTGCCATTATATTATTAACAGGAAGGCTCTATCTTTTGCGAAGATTGAGTGTGCGTGTGAGGGGAGATAGTGAGAGTAAACATTAGTTGATGTGTGACTGTGTGAGAAGTGAGGATTTTCCTGTTTGGTTGCAATAGGACAGCAATCAGTATTTACCGTAAAATGGAGAGTTTCAAACATTCAGTCCATATTTAAAGACATAGGTCCTAGATGCAAAAGTACAGCAACTTCACATAGAGAATTTTCTACCACAAGGCAGACACTACTTTACCTTCACCAACCAATAGTAAGCAACTCTGGAGGAAGTGAAGCAGGATCCAGCTCCCAACAGTCTTTGGCAAGGCCTGAGGTCTCTTCCGCAGAAAGTTTTCTTGCAGGAATCTGATGTGAAAACAACCTAACATCATTTTTTTCAAGCCATTTAATAGCATGGCAACCAATCTCTCTCCTCTTAAAAACCGTCTTGAACCCATTAACCTTCTCAAGGTATGCCATGCTCAATCCATGTATCTCGCTGTAACTGGTTAAAAATATAACAATATCATAGCACCGCTTATTCTTAACAATCACATTCCTTCCTTCAGTATCCAAAGCATTTTCATTATAAAGCGCCCACACTGAACCCTTCTTTGGATAAATCCTATACAATTCTCTTGCCGCTCTATCACAATCCACTACATGTGAAAAAATATTCAAAGAATTCACTGAAGTCTTCCTAGAAACCTTAAACCTTCCACAACAAATATGAAATCCCAATTTCTCCCAACAGATCAACGCCTCATCCAAATCATTTTGAAGGTCTAACCAGCTCATTTTCACCTCAAAGGGACTCACTGAAACTACATCATCAATCAACCCATAATGTCTTGGCATTCCATCATCATCATCATAAATAGCCCATACTTGCCCTTTCCGAAAACTCCTTTCCACTCTATCTCTATCAAAATCATAGAAATCCGAATCTTCCACAATCATTATCTCCAAACCCCCACTTTTGGATGTTCTATTTGAGTTTCCTTTCTTTGAAGACCTTTTCTCAGTTTCTGAACTTTCACCCTTGGATGACCCAAATGTATCCCTCTTCTCCATCCCCTTATCTTTCTCCTCTGAATCTTCCACAACCATTATCTTCAAACCCCCACTTTTGGATGTTCTATTTGAGATTCCTTTCTTTGAAGACCTTTCTCAGTTTCTGAACTTTCACCCTTGGATGACCCACATGTATCCCTCCTCTCCTTCCCCTTATCCTTCTCCTTGTCCTTCAACTTTTTCTCACTCGATTTTCTTTTCGCTAACATTTGCATTTCTGCCAAAGTCATCATTTCTTCCCCAGTTTTCGCTCTCTTCTTCGCCTTCAACCTCTCCGATACTACAACCCTACTACTACTCGCTTCTTCATTCTTATCCAAAGTTCTCAGCTTCCTCACCCTCTTCGACCTCAATCCCTCAATTTCAGCACCACTACCACCACAACTCAAATTCTCATTCCCAATCTTGTTCACATTGTCAGACCTTTCAAAACTAGTTGACTCCGCCCTCTTTAAAATCTCCCCAACACTACTCATTTTTAGCTTCCTTTCCGAATTCCTAAATTTAATCCTAACCCCAGCACTACTACTCCGAGTCTTCATCCTTTCTCCTATTCTCCCATTATCCACAAGATTATTATCTGAAGCCTCCACAGCCTTAAAACTCTTTTTACAACTGGGACACATGAGATTGTGCCCCAAATACCTCCTCTCAAACTGATGCAACAACCGGCAAGTCGAACAGGCCGTCCAAAAGGTCTCCACGCTGACCGCCAATGTCACCTCCGCGGCTGCCTGCATTGCAATTCTGAGCTTCATATCATACTCCTTCCTCCTAATCTTATCCGACAAAACCCTAAAGGCTTCGCCCACGAGCTTAAAAGCCTCTTCGGATGCTGCGAAGGGGTTTTTATCGGGGTGTAGGGTTAGGGCTAGCTTTTTGTACTGCTTTTTGATGATATTGATGTGAGAGAAAGGCTCGACCTGGAGGATTTTGTACCACTCGAGGGTGCCTGTGGCAGTGGATTTGGCGACGCGGAGGGTTTTGAAGGCGGTGACCAATTCAGCGGTGCCATCGAGATCGGGGCAGAGGCGAAGGGATCGTTTAGCATATTTGAGAGCTGATTTGAGATCGGAAGAGCCGTACTTTTGTTCCGCTAGGGTTTTCAGACGGATGGCTTTTGTTGTTGTTTCTTCTTCATTATCTTCATCCATTTCATGAGATCGGGGCATTTGACGGACGGAGGGTGAAGAGAGAAAGGAGGAGTGAGCACTATGGACGACGGGAAAGAGGAGTCCTCTAACGAATCTGACCTTCCCCCTCTTTTCTTTGCTTGATCTCGATAAAGGAAAATACCAGTACTAGTTTAACATTGTCGGCGGTGACTTACAAGATGGTTTCAACTCCCAACTGATTTGTCACTGTTCCTTTTACAACGATTTATAAATTATTTTAAAATAAATTAATTTGACGAAATATAATATTTATTTTGCTCCTCTTCTATTTTTATTAATAATATTTTTAATAATCTTTATATTTATAAATTATCATGAGCCAAATATCTTTATAATTTATTTTAATTTAATTTTTGACTTATAAATCGAATTAATATCAAATAATTTTACTTATAAATCTTAATTTAAAATAATTTATATTTTAATATTAAATCATTTTAAAATAAGTCTTTATACAATTGCAACGGCTCTAAAACGTGAAGGGTCAAGCAACCCAAAGTAAAATTTATTCGGTCGAAATTACCCTTGAGAGTTTTTTCATCTTCGTGACGTCACGTCGTCCCAAATAGTTGGCTCATCTATCTATATCTAAAGTAAATAAGTAGCTTTTTTGCGTTAACAATTTTATGAAACTTTTTTTAATTTCTAAATTTATTATTCAAAATATAGGAATAATATATTTTTAAAACTTCTCCGCTCCCCATTCTATATTATTCATATTTACTTTACAATATTTCTTTATTTAATATGTTGTGTTCGCCAAGATTACTAGCCATTAATAAATTTATATTCCAATGATAGGAAAAGAAAGCACAGTGATCATATCCAATTTTGGTTCTAACAATTTGGCTGATTAGTGGTGTCAAATTCCAATGAAGCATGCAATTTATTTCAAAATTACCTCAACGTGGTTGTTTAACTAAAATGACGAGTAAAATAAAATTATTTGTTTAATTATATTGCTTTTAAAATCATTTATGGCATGCTTGTGAGATTTAATTTGGGGGAAGGAAGAGATAAAAAGAGACTTCTTTTCAAAAAATTTGAGAATAAAAACTTTTCCTTCCAATCCCTCTCCTCCTCCTCCTCAACAAAACTCACAAATACACTAATGATGATAAATTATAATTCCATCTATCATTCTTGTAAACAAATATTAGCCCTAGGCCATATAGAATATGAAATTAAGAATCAAATTTACAAACCAAAATTAAATTAACAAGTGAGGTCGCAAATGTTTCAGCCAACATGTTAATGGGAATAAGGGGTAAAACCGTCAAAGGAAGAAGAGAATATACAGCCAAAATTTTCAACTTCAAAGGAGAAGAGAAGAGCTGCATTTTTTGAGCCACCGATCAACCTCACTGCATATTTACATGTAACGAGTCTACCGTAGGACCCTTCTTCTTATGGCAGCAATTGCATGGAGACGTGGATTTAAATTTTAAACCAAACAAATCCCAAGCTGCTTATCTGTATAACAAAGCCATAGGTCAAATTGTCATTGATCATATCATCATACTCCATTCATCCCAAAATTAGAGACGTTACATTTTGACCCTCTCTTTTTTTTTTTTTGTCTTTTAAACTTTAATACAAACGATTATAATGGTTATAAACTAGCAAAAAGGTATTACTAATTGTCCTATTTATTGACTTCATATCAATTTTAAAACTTCATAAATAGACTTTAAAAAGTCAAAATAGATCTCAGATGTACTACTTTTTAAGATTTATCATGAACTAAATAAGCTATTTTAGATTTAAACTGAATAACAAAGGTTCGAATTTCCATGGGGGCAAGCTCCACCACCAATTTTACAGGATCAACAGGACCACCTCTCAATGCTTTGGGTGGTTCATCATGGGAGCCTTCTACCCTCCACACTAACCGTTTCTTCTCCATTTCTTCTCTTCCTTGATTAGCCGATAAGCTCATCTCGGCAATTTTATGTATCTAAAATTTAAACATTCAAGAATGAGTCAGTAGTTACAACAGAGATGACTGATTTGCCTGACACAATTCTTTTGGAGGATAAGTATGTGTAATTTGCCAATGGATTCTACCTTTCTACTATAGAACAGTTTTTTCAGTTATACGCTTGCCGTGTTGGAGAGTTTTGCGTCCTCTCCAATCTAGTCGCGTACGAAAACAGAAGTTAGATTCTAGAATAAATAGTTCTGAACAAATAATTTTGAAGCTGTAACTGTATGTTATCCTTTTCCACACATACCCCAATCTCTCTCCAAATCCTAACCGTATTCGCCATTCCCTCACACTGCACTGCCATCGAGCCACTCGACAGTACCACCATTGCCGTCATCGGCGTGATCTCAGTTGCCTCCCCCGCAGCCGTATTCTAACTTACGGACCCCGAGAAGCGCCGGCAGATCCAGGCGGAAGAAGTCGGCGGGGGCGACAAGGAGGAGGTGAGGTAATATTTCAACAACAATGGATTCCAGAGGTGGAAGAAGATTTACGGAGACACCGATGAGGTTAATAAGGTACAGTTGGATATTCGAATTGGACATTCGAAAACCGTAGAGAATGTGATGAAGGTTCGCTTGATGGTGTGACTGTCTGTGACGCGGGATGCGGCATCGGTTGTCTCTCTATTCCGCTGGCAAAACAGGGCGCGATTGTGTCGGCGAGTGATATTTCATCAGCTATGGTTGCTGAGGCTGAGAAACAGGTGAATATCAGAATATGTCCTCTACTTTTGCTCGCAAAAAGAGTCCAATTTGCAAATATTAACTGTATGCGCTAAAGTTATGTTTACGATATTATGAAGAAAATCTTGAGGAGAACGTCATGTTTATGTTACTGTAAAAGAAAAAGGAATTTTTGTATAAGAACAAAATTGGCAAATGAGCATTTATTAGATTTAGAAAAAGAACTTTGAAAGATGCACTGGCATTTTGAACTTGAAATTTGATGGATAAACTGTATCTTGAATGTCAATTTGATAGTGAACCAGTTATCAGGCCGCTTGTATCCTTTGTCCAATCTCGTGGAATGATTATCGAGTCAAACTGAATTATGATAACGAATAAATAATTAGTAAGTTTGTGGGGGAACAATACGTAAAACTGATTCATTTCATATCCTTGATAGCTTTCTTTTATATATTTATTGAATGCTGGTTCAAGTCTTGCAGGAGTTGCGAACTAACATCTTATTTGGATTTCGTGAAAGACGAGAGAAGAGCTCCTAACAGGGAAGGGCAAAGCTATCGGCAGCAGCACCAGTGCTACCGAGATTTAAGTAAAAGGATTTAGAGAGCTTAGACACAGTTGTCTGCTTAGATGTTTTGATACATTACCCACAAAGTAAAGCAGATGCGATGATTGCTTCATTGGCCGAGGATCGATTAATTCTGAGTTTTGGCCCGAAGACAATATATTATATATGAATTGTTGAAGAGGATTGGAGAGTTGTTCCCTGGTCCTTCCAAGGCAACGAGGGCATATGTTCATGCAGAGGCTGATGTGGAAAGGGCGTTGCAGAAGATTGGATGGAGAATAAGGAGGACAGGTCTAACTACTACTATTTTTATTTTTTTTGCGAAGATCATTGAGGCTGGCTGTCCCAGCAAAGTAAGGAGGAGAGATTAAAATTGAATATTTTTCTTCTTCTTATTTTCCTCTCAGAATCTACGAATTCCACAAATGCTTGTAGGGTTCTCGCTTTCTTTATGTGCTCATACAATGCTTTACAGAGTGTATATTAGATTAGACGATCATGCATGTATCCATATTTGATGGAATGTTGAAAGAATTTTGTTAGTAATTCGCCCGAACATGGTTAAGTATATATGTTATCATGTCATGAGGACAATCCGTTAGTTCACATCTTCATCAACTTTGGGTGTTTGTTCAGTCCATCGGCCTAGTCTACTCTATATAGCAAATTAGCAATACCTGTTTACGTTCTATAATTTATTTTGGTTGGATAAGCTAGCAACAATCCAAAAACTAGGTATTAGAATGCTCACTGCTATTTTGTTTATGAAAGCTAAGATTCATTGCATATGAAATATTTTATCCACATCACTTTCATGGGTGGCATTTAGGGATCCCGATACTCTCCATTTTAATTTGAAACGTAGAGTCTCCATTTAAAGGTTATTAGATCTAAGATTTAGGAGTTGCCACCTCATTTAAAAATTAATGACTTAACTCTAACCACCTCATTTAAAATAAATAAATAATAATAATATACTAGGGTTATATTAAAATAATAATAAATAATAATATAATTATTAAAAAAACCAATGAGAGACATAACAAAGTGTTCATAATAGTAGTAGTAGTAATAATAATAATAATAATAATAATAATAATAAATATATTAGTGTTATATCAAATTAATGGCTATAGTTAGGTTAGTGACTTTTAAATAAAATGACTAGAGTTAGGTTATTGAGTTTTAAACAGTGAGTGTGGTTCGTTACAGTAATTGTAGCTGCTAGTGTTGATGGTAGATGACAACTAAATAACAGACTGGTTGTAGTTTTTTTCTAGTTCCACAAAAATAGTTTTATTTGTAAAAATAAAAACCCATATTTTTTTTATTAATAGTGGTATACTTAAACTAACGCCTTATTATTGATTGCAATTGAATGGCTGACCGATTCAGCTATTAGTTTATTTTGAAAAAAATTCGTCTGAATGGCTGAACCGATCAATCAGTCTGATTTTGAGTTGATTGATTCAATCCAATTTTTTTGGTTGAATGAACTTTTTTTTTTTACAATATTAACTATTATATTAAGTAATATTAAATAAATTTATAATAATTTTTTAAATTTTTTTAGAAGGGAAAAATTATAAAAATATGTTATTCAGATGTTTCAGACATGTCAATTATCAAATAATTTTTTTCATTCAGATTCAGCTCATTCAAATTCAAATTCAGATCAAATTCATTTAGTTTTTATCAAACACCCCAAAATGTTATGGGAGATTTGAGATTGCTTAAAAAATTATTTTTGTTTATTGTTTCTTTTTCAGAGCAGTTTTAAGAAACTTCTGCATTTGTTAATGAAAAAACTTAAAAATGGTTTAATATTTAAAAACATAATTACTTGTCACTTATTTTCATGAATAATAAAGTAGATATAGAATATTATTACTCTATCGATTTCAAAATATAAGATGAATAATAATAATAATAATATATAATAGATGATGTATTATGTGTGTGATTATTTATAAGTTGGCCTTCACGGCTGAACTATGTATTTTATTAAAAGAAAAAATAATGAAAACAACCGCTTTCTTCAGGTTGAGTCATATATTTCTTTTCCTCTCGCCACTACAAATTTAATTTTATTATAATTTATTTCGTTTTTTTATTAATTTTTTTTACTTAAAAATTTATATTTATTATATCTTAAATTTTGAGCTACCGATCATAGAAATAACCATCTAAGGCCCAATGGTCCATTACTCCATTTATACAATTTCACTCCTCCATTACTTAATTTTAAAGAGGAGGCTGGAGGCAGATAGAGATGGGAGGAAGCGATAACGAGAGAGAAGAGGAGGAAGCAGCCACCGATTTGTTGAGAGATAAATTCAGGCTCTCCACAATCTCCATCGCCGAAGCCGAAGGTCTCCTGTCAATCTTTTCTTATCCATCGCATATCTTTATCACACTCTATTAATTACAATTTCTTTAATTTTTTTTCCTTAATAACAGCCAAGCGAAACAACATGGAAATTTCTGAGCCTATAGTCGCATGTATCTCCGATTTAGCCTTCAAATATGCTGGTATAATTGCCCTCCCTCCCTCAAGCGCACAAATATATACGTTTGTGAAAATATATGCATTTTAAATGATTCCACTCACTATCTTTTCATTCACATTCTGGCTTTGATATTTAAAATGTTGCAACACATATTTGAAGTTGGTACTGTAATATTATTGTTTTTATTGATCAACAATTTAGCAAGAATCCGTGAAGACATCAAAGGTTTAAATTAGGCTTTTCTGTTATACAGTTATAGTATAGCTTATACGCTTAATAGGCACGGAAGATGGACCCTTGGTCACCCTAAGTTTCTTATCAAAATTCTGTATTATAATGTGAGTGGTTGAAACTTTAGTTGTCCAACTGTGGCATTAACTGAAATTTATCATGTGAACGATAAAATGAGAAAGAAACCTTTTTTTCTGTTTTTTATTTCCTTCTCCTAGGGATCTAATGGACATCGACTTAAGTGTGTCAGAAATCATAAACGCAAAGCATGCCAGCAGGCCCAGGACGGGCACTTCATACTTTATGGAATAGTATTCCAACCTTTTCGAATATTGAGGCTGTTGGTAACTAAATTTTTTATTTAATCTCATACATGTCTTATTGTTTTAATTTTTAAATGAAGCTGATAACTGATATTGTTTTAGATTTGATTTTGCTTCAAGGGGTATATATCTTTCAGTTACGATGTGTGGCACTTTTGTGTTTATGTTCAGCTAAATGCTTGAGCTACGAGAGGTCATCAATCAATGTGTTTCCATTCCTGTATGTGTGCTTTCACTACTAGATTCTATAAGATTTCCATGGCTATCTAGAGACTTCAAAACTTGTTCTCATTTGATCTTCTTTGGTGGTCAATTTGGTGCCTCTGTATTCATAAACATCAAGCCTATAATATCTCAGTATATCACACACATATAACAACAAGACCAACAAAACATTATTGATGCATGATTTCAATGCTTGTCAAAATTTAAATTAGTCTGTCTGGATGAACATATTATCAGCATAGGTTTTGACTCGTCGTTGGAGATTTCCTGGTTGAACTAATGTAGGGCAATTTGTTGAAAAGCAGAACAGTTGGCAAAGGACCTTGAGTTATTTTCACAGCATGCAAGTCGTAAGTCTGTCAACATGGAAGATGTCATTCTTTCTGGTAAGTTTTCCTAATATAGAGAAATAATAAAATGCCATTGTTGCTCCTCTTATTAAGCATATTATTTCATTCTCATCTAATCATAGAGTTGTATAAAATGTTTAGGAAAAGTAATAATAAGCTTGATGTTATTTTTTGTCAATTTATTATCCCGCAAAATGGTCATCAATTCGTAAGTACTAGTTTTGTTATCCTTGGGGTGAATTGAAACAGACATCTACAGAGAATGGTCTGAATAGAAGAAGCATATTGGTCTTACGGAAACCACCTGTTTGCATTTCTACATAAATTGGTTGCATAAATAGTTATGATTGTCAATCCTAGATAATATTTTTGATTGCCAATCTTTGAGCTCGGTGCTATTGCTTGAGAAGTACAGAGTAAGATTATTTTGTTCCTGCACAACATTTATATACCTGTGATTTCTATGGATGGTTGTTTCAAAAATGCTAAACTTGGTTTCAGCACATCGGAATGAACATCTGGCTGCCTCACTGAGGTGCTTCTGCAACGAACTAAAAGCTAAAGAACCTCAGTCCGAGAAGAAACGGAAGAAAGGTCCAAGAAAGGATGACAAAGCTGCTGCTCAGTCTGTACTCCATATTCCTGATACTTGAGCTCAGGACTGAGTTTGTGTCATTGAAAAATTGTAGCATATATCTAGTTGTTCCAATAGTGGAGACATCAGTGCATGGTATGTTTAAAACACATTATGGTAAGAAAGCAAATCATTGTTTTAGGCAAGTCGATGACTTTGTATCTTAACTAGATACAACTGCCAGAAAAAGTAATAAGATGAGGAAAACTAGCATGGCAGCATAGAAGTTGAAAAGCTATGTGATTAGTAATAAAAAGAAATTACGTTGCCGGGACTTGAGCTCGGGTCCCTCGAGTGAGAGCTAACCAGACTACAACGGATGTGTAGTCTTTTATACGACAATGTTAATAATAGCACTAATAATAATATGCAAACCTCCCTTTTTTCTATACCCTATCCTCTTTTATTTCCTTTTTTTTCAGCATTAGATTTCTTACAATTACATTTCATTCTTTTAAATCCACGGCGAGGTTCAAGTTCCTGACTTTGGGGATAACTTTTTTGGGTATTTATTTATATATTTTTAGGTGAAACTCATTTGTTATTTAATTCTAAATATTGCTTATCAATTGAGTGATAAAATTACCTTCTCATTATAAGACATTTAAAATATATCAATAAAAATTATAAGACTCTTCGTCATTTTTTTATTATATTCATATATTACTCTTAGATTTTATTTTTCTTTCAAGTGGGAGCACTATTATTGAACTATAAGTTGGTGGTTGGCTTGATTTTAATATATTTAGTTTTCTTTTATTGGTGGTATTTTTGTAATTTTTAATGACTTGGATATATTATTTTAAAATATTGAACTCTATCATCCCGTATATTTTTCTTCGGGTCCTTTACATAAATATACAACAAATAGAAAGTAATTACAAGAAAAGTGTATCAACCAAATAATTACAAAAAGAATGTACTCCCTCCGTCCCAAATTAATTGCTCAGTTTTGACTTTTTAAAGTCAAATTGACTATTTTTAGAATTATTAATTAAGCACATATAAATATATTTTTAAAATTATAAAAATTGGGATTAGTAATAAATTGTATATACTTTCTTTTGGTTATAATCTCTTCACCTATATTTTAGCAAAAATAGTAAAAAGATTAGTTTTAAAAATGGTCAATTTGACTTTAAAAAGTCAAAACTAAGCAATTAATTTGGGACAGAGGGAGTAATTATTACAAAAATAGTACAATTCACATTAATAAGGAAACCTAAAATCAAGGATAAATAACTTTGAAATAATAGTCTGCCACTACACCGTCACTACCGCCACTACACTGCCGCAAATCTCCGTTACTTTTACTGTTTTAAAGAAGATTAGTAAAGCATATTACTTTTGTGGCGTTAGTGAAGAGATTATCTCCGAGATGGGGATAGTCTCCTGGTCTACAGAGATGTCTCGCACACCAACCTTGTCAATCAAAAATAAGTTAGACAACACGTACACCAACTGCCTCTAAAAGATGTGTGAATATTCTTTGGAGGGTAAACATTTTTACATATGTTGAAATGTTGAATACAAAAGAAAACATTAAGACAATTACAATAACGCCACAAAAGAAAGCAATGAAGAAGATTAGTAAATCATATTACTTTTACTGTTTTGAATTTTTTTTTTATAACTATTTTGTTACTCATAAATAATAAAATGGTTAACTTTGTATGAATGGTTGGCTACCAACTGCATCACATTCAAACGAGATTGGTAACTTAATAAAATTGAAATTCAAACGAGATTGGTAACTTAATAAAATTGAATTGGTTATCTTGGTCTGAAGGTTTGGCTACCAACTGCACTATGAAAAAACTGCAGGTGTGGATGTGAATTAGTTACCTTGGTATGAAAGTTTTGTTACCTTGATACTAAGGTTTGCTTATCTTAACCTTGATCTGAAGGTTTGGTAACCAACTGTACTAAGAAAAAATTTAAGTGTGGAGGTTGATTGGTAACTATGACATGACAGTTTTGTTACCTTGGTATGAAGGTTTGGTTACCATCATCCAATATTCATATCCACCGCCACCACCGCCTGAATCTTCATGCTCAACTTGGTTACCATCATCCAGTATGCATCCATGAGTAGAAAGAGTTGATAACATTTTGGGAAGAATAATACTTGAAACATATTGTCTTTTATAATTGAAAAAAAAGAATCACATCATCAGGAAAAAAGGTAAACTGATTCAAGTTTTAAGAGACCATAACAATATGAGAAAAGACCAAAGGGGGTGGAAGGGGTTAGAGGCAGATCCAAGAAGTCAAAACTCTGATTTTTTTTCTTATTGGGCTTAATTGGTTAAGGTTAGCACGGGAAGAAATAGCATCAAACATCAACATTAGTTGGTATTGCACCAAATGGACAGAAGTCGGCTTACTATTCATCTTTTCACCACCGCCACCACCGCCTGAAAATAATACGTTGAATGTTGAATGAAGAAGAATGGTGATGACTAAGTGCAGTTGTTATAGATGAGGAGAAAGAAGAAGCCATGGATATAACTAATTCTAAATTAAGGAATTCTAATTGAATACTAATTCCTTAAATTAGGGAATCCTAATTGCACAAATATTATAAATAAATATGAAACTGTATTAGTTGTGTAAAAGTTTTATAAGTGGACTATTGTTATAATTATTTTAAAAAATATAATAGAATATGTAATTGTTCCTTTTCCTTTTCCTTTTCCTTTTCCCTAAAGTTGGCCCGACTAAACTTGAAGTTACATTGTGGGTTGTGAGATGAAAAATAAGTTGATTAGATTTTGAAATGTCTAGTGTTGTAATTAGTGGACTTATTTTTAAAATAAAGTCTAATTACTTTTGGGGTTTTAAAAGTATCAGGTTCTGACATGAAAAGTTTGATTACTTCTAATTGGTATATTAAATTGGTAAAAATGTGAGACCCCAGATTTTATGAATAAATATTTAATTTTTTTCTCGAAATAATTTTTTTTATATTATGGTGTGGATTTGATATAATAGTTGTGGGTAGTATTTATAAATTTTGTAAAGTATGCAAGTTGTCATATTATATTCGTTTGGTCGGGAAATATTCTTTTTGTCGGGGAATATTCGTACGACGGCACAATCATTGGTGGACCCCACAACAGAAGTATAGTCGTAGTTAGAAAACGACAAAATTATCTTTCTATAAAAATAACGGCTGAGGTGTTACCGTTAAAATCGTTAAAACTGTTGAACTACCCGGTAGTAAAAGTACAGTAATACCTGTGGTTGCATAGTAGTACACGGTATTGATTATTGATGCTTACGTGAGAAGTCACTCAGCTATACTCAATTATTGCTACAGTAATTGCTGCATCATATCTCTTAAATTATTGTCATATTATCATCTGTATAATATGTTATATTATTAAATCAATAATTGAGACGTTGTGGTAAGTTTGGTTATTTTTATGGGGGGCCATATGTCATCATCTAAGAGTTTCTTCGTCAATAATAATTACCTTCGTCAATAGTAATTACTGTCGTCAATAGTATTTACCTTGGTCAATAGTAATTACTTTCGTCAATAGTAGTTGTCCCTTCAATATTACCAAGAGTCATTTGACCCTTCGTTAAGACCAATAGTCATTTGACCCTTCGTTAAGACCAAGAGCCACCTTCAGTTTTTCTATAAATAGAGGCCTAGGGCTTCATTATTTTTCACGAATTCATTCAAGCTATAGAGAGAGAAAGTATAGAGAGAATAAGAGAGAGAGAATAAAAGTATTCTGCTACTTCACTTTTCCAATATCCAGTTCTTTTAAGGTAAAGAGTGTTATTCTTTCTTATTCATGAAGAGAACTGTTGTTATTCCATTTCTTATTATTCTGTTGGAATAACCTGTATACGTGGTCTACCCTATACTTGGTGACATTCTTCTATTATTCTGTTGGAACATCCTGTCTGTGTGTTTTACACCGGACCGGGTTCCGTTTTTATTATTATTCTGTTGGAACATCCTATCTGTGTGTTTTACACCGGACCTGGTTCCGTTTGTATTATTATTCTGTTGGAACATCCTGTCTGTGTGCTTTACACCGGACATGGTTCTATTTTTATTATTATTCTGTTGGAACATCCTGTCTGTGTGTTTTACGTCGGACCTGGTTCCATTATTTATTATTCTGTCGAAATATCCTGTCTGTGCGTTTACGCCGGACCTGGTTCCATTATTTATTATTCTGTTGGAATAACCTGTCTGTGCGGTCTATCGCATGCATGGTGATTTCTTTTGTTATTCCATTCTTTATTATACTCAGTTGGTTAAGTTTTGACTTCTATACTCCATGAAATTTGTGGAATATCCTTGACATTTGCGCTTCATCTAGTATCTATTCATGAAAATATTCTCCTGATCATTCTTGAATTTTACTCCACAAAGCAGTATCATGTTGACAATTTGGACGTTGTTAATTCTTGGATAAATTAATTCTTGAACTTGTTTTATTGAATTCTTATATCATTGTCATCATTCTCATGTTTATAAAATGTTGAAAGTCATCTGTGGCCTGTAGTGCATAGATGGACTAGGTATGATTATGACCAGGGATTATTTGGTGTAATCATGACCGTAATGTTACAAATGATGTGGTAAAAGTCCTCATTGGCCCGTAGTGCATTGATGGACAGTTGTTGGCATGATCATGACCATTAATGAATATACGAATATCCTTGGCCGTAGTGCAGGGGTGATTCGATGATGTGGATTATTTTATTAAGCTGAGTCCCAGCGATCACAGTGTTGAAAAATCTTTTAAATCATAAAAGATAGTAGAGTTTATTTTTTACTTGACTCTCTTAATGGATTGCTTGTTCCGCTACAGTTAAACTTGATGTCTATTATATTTTATCAGTTTAACATTGTTGAAGGCTAATGATAATTTATTCTGCATTATCTTAGTCATAATATTTCTTACTGGGCTAGTTGAGCTCACCCTTTCTTTCACTGTTCTCTTCAGGAAATGAGAACATAGCTGGGGCAAGTCGGGGAACGGAGGGATGGTCCGAATGATAGTATTAGTTAGTAGTCCTCACTATTCTATGTAATGGTGTGTTAATAAATGTAATGAGGACTCCTTTTGAGTATGAATACTCTCTAGAAGATAATATTTGTATTCAAACTCACAGTTTATGTTTTGTCGTATTGTACACGACAGTTATATTAGTAAGTTGTATTTGTATTCTGTACTATGTATCTGACGACCCAAGATGGGTGATGTATACCTAATTTTGGGGGCGTCACAGTCAAAAAACTACAGTAATTAATATACATTTATTTGATTATAGTTTTTTTTAGCAAAAAAAAAGTAACTAAGCAGGATATTATTATTATTATATAAATAATAATATTAATTGTCCAATTTCATGCTCTAAACTAGAAAAGAAATAGAAATAGAGCACAATATTTAATAAATGATTAATTTCCAAGCAAACTTAAAAATATATTGGTAAATTACTATACACGCCTGGGTGCAGTTTATGCTTTCGTTGAACGTTTTTTTTAGTACAATGCCATGCCACATCACATGCCTAGCCGTTGTTGTAGCAGTGCAGCATGACTTGGGCGTTATTGTACCAACTAACAATTATTAATGTTTTCGTCATTATTAATTATTAATATTATAAACATAAACTATTTTATAAACCGATATACTCCATTTTAATATATTAATTAACAAATTATTAGTTTTTAACCTCACACAATATACTGAGATGAAATACGTCACATCAATAATTTATAAAATAATTTATTTCTCTAATACTATTCTATAAATAAATCTAATTTAAACAGGGAACTTTTGGCAAACATATTGGAATACTAGCTATAACCCGTGCCTGAAGGCACGGCGTAACGTAAAATTAAATTAAAATTTAAAAACTATTACATTAACTAAAGACACATACTACCACAACAATTAATACAAACTCAATCATTGAGCTATTTGGTAGCGATAACCCGCACCTGAAGGCACTGTATAATTCTCAAAAAACAAAAAATAAATTATGAAAGAAAAAAAATTGAAATGAGAGTTATTTTGCGGCAACATGTGATATCTGGGACTTGCACTGCTCTTTCTCAACAAACACATGCAATTAAGAGGAGAATTATCTCCCAGTGACACAAAATATAGACGCATCATGTACATATAACAACCATCTTGAAATTAGATTAGATTAATACCAGTGCATGATGTACATATAACAACATAAAGGCACGACGTAATGAAAAATATTACATAATTCTAAAGACATATACCAACACAACAATTAACACATACTCAATCATCAACCCATATCCAACCACCAAAACATCAAGCTAGTCGGTACTAATTTCAAGAAACTACGGCAGAGTTTCCTTTAAAAATAAAACTCCAAAAAATTTTAAACCTGTCTACAAAACTTACAATCATCAATACATACACAAACCACCAAAAAAACAATCATTCCATACCAAAAAATCATAATAACCATGTATAATTAGTTAACTTTACAAAAGATGGAACCAAAAATATACAAACATGCAGAATATAGAGAAACAATATTTTGAGCATAAGACCCATTACTTTACAGCTTACACCAAGTATTCTCTACAGCTTACACCAAGTATCTTTCAATATATACCTGAAAATATTTAAAATATAAAAATTATCAAAATATGTGAGTCAAAATAAAACAACTGTAAATCCGAAACATAAGAACCCTTACTTTACTTTATGAACAACGAAACGCTTTAAAAGACCTCCTCACCTTATATTATAGATTCCAGTACTCGGTCCTAATAAAAGTTTTGAGAAAAGAGATCACTACCTGATCCTCAACCTTCATATGCTTTGAGAAAAACTTGGCAGCATGGCATTCTTTAGTCAAAGGTCGCAAACCCCTGCAATAGCAAAAGAAACATGATACACAAACTACTTAATTTAACTATTGTCATAAGTTTCTCTCTCCCATTTTCTCTACCTGAAGAAATTTTTTTAGAACTATGAATAAACTGATATTAATGAGAATGTTCGACTGTGCTATTCTCCATTAAGGCTCAGTTCAAATCTTTAGCATTTGTTTGAATTTCTGGATCCTAAGACAAAGTCTCACACACTCATTTTAATTGGTTTACATAATTAAAGAATTTATTTTTCCTATTGATCATAGAAAATAATGCATGATGGAGATGGAGATGGAGATGGAGATATAAATGACATCCACAGACACAAGAAAAGTAAGGTAACATCAAAACGACCAATTTCTTCTAGGAGTCGGTCTATACCTAATGCTAAGCTTGAAAAAAATAAATTCCATGAAAAAGAAATCTACAATACTAATCTGTAAAAATAAATGTATACCAAAAAACAATCTATAATTATGAAAGTGATCCAAATTTTCACTTAACTCAATATGAAAGTAAATAGCTTAATTTTTTTAAAAGTAAATCATGATTCATTGGCTAACTAATAATTCATATAAGGTTATAATTTCTCCTTTACTTCCAGAACTCGCAATTTCTTGTTTTCTCTTTTATACTATATGACAATGAGTGCACAAAAAAACACCCTCACCAAAAAAAGACACAAATAAGCACTTCAAAAAGAGTATAAATCAAGATGGCTCAAGTTAGGATAGGTTGTTTCAATATGTTCAAGGACTAGATGTTACTCTTGGGCTCAATGTGACCTTAAAATTTAAGGTTAATATAAATAGTACTCGTGAGACAGTAAATTTGAGACTTGATTCGGGCTCAAGTGGTTACTATAAATATGTTCAAAATATTATTTAATAACGCCACCGCCTTCTCATCTCCGGCAGCTATAACTACGACAGTTCATAATATTGGACTTGCGGACTGTTGTCCATTCCCAAACGTCTAAGAGCGAATCTAATCAGGTACTTTTCAGTTTTTAATCTCTCTCAAAATGACAATATTAGGTGCTGCCAATTAGTTTTGAAATTAGGTTATTGGAAATTTGAATTAGAAACATCCCAGTGCAAGGGTTTTGATTTTGATATGAATTTTGATATTAGTTAGGGAAAATGTTAATCAAAAATCCTAATTTCAAGATTACTAAAGGAGTAGACTAAAGGTACGGCATACATTAAAACTAACAAATGAAGAGCATTTCAAATCAAGAATCTGACAAAACAATTTTTCTACCAAGAAAGAAGTTTGTTGATTGCTTGGAACGTAACAAAAGTCATGAACCAATTACCTGACCTAAGTTGCAAAACATTAAAAAAGGTAGTAATATTTACACAGAGTCCAACAACACCTCCGGATATACGATATTTGTCGTGATAGATGATTCATTAGGAGGGAGAAGGACACTGATGCGATCAGCCGATGTGCACCTAGACATGGCCACATATAGGTGACCGTGGCTGAATACAGGCAAGCGCAGATCTACACTAACAAACTTGACTGATTGGCCTTGCGACTTATTGATTGTCATAGCATATGTTAAGCGTACTGGGAATTGGCGTCTAGTCATTTGAAATGGTAAATCTTTGGACGACGGTGATAATGATATCCGCGGAATGAAACACAGATTCGAAGATTTGTCACTAGTTAGAATTCTAGCCTCAATAACCCGCGATGCGTACTTGACAACCATTAGTCTGGTCCCGTTACAGAGTCCATCTTTCGGGGCTATATTCCTCAACAATTTGATGGGGCACCCGACCTTTAGCTCCAACTTGAAAGGCGGTAAACCTGGCGGGTTTAGAGAATTTAGAAACTCACTTGGATATTGATTAGTGGTAGAACGACAGAGTTCGTCCCCATCTGACACCTTGTCAGCTGCCAAGTAGGTATACGTCTCGCCAGGATAAATTTGTAGAGCAGCATCATTGATGGCACAGACATCATCATTTCGAGCAGAAAGAATTGTGCGCTCAGTTAAGTAGGATGGGGTTACCACACTGAGCACATCTAATTGTGGATAAACTCTGGAAATTAGTTCATGCAGAGTTCGACACCTGTGTATCGTTGGAGGAAGTTCCACAGTATCTTGCGTACCGATCCCAATCTAAGTATGATGTGAAACATATCAGTACATTTTTAATGAATAATTAAATGAATAGTCTGTAATATAAATCACCTCTTCCAAGAAAGATGCGTGAGAAGAATTTGCAGGATGATTGCTATGCAGACGCATGTTTATGCTCAAAGTCAATACGCACACACTCGCCCACATTGTAGAACGTCTTAAAGATGCACAAACAATTTGTTCTCGCTGACCCTTAGGTATCACCGGTAGTATTTGACGAAAATCCCCGCCAAGCACAATCGTGATACCACCGAATGGTCGGTTATCATCACGGACGTCACGAAGTGTGCGATCAACTGCCTCAACACCATGTCGATGCTGCATGGGAACTTCGTCCCATATTATCAAGCGAGCCTCCCTAAATAATTCCCCATGCGGTGACTGTTTGCTAAAACCACATACCGAGCTTTCTATGATATCGAATGGAATGCAAAATGTAGAATGAGCTATCCGACCGCCTAACAACAACAACGATGCAATTCCTGATGAAGCAACTGTAATGACGATATGACCTTCGTTGCGCATTTTAGTGGTGATGGTGTTGTACAAAAAGGTTTTCCCAGTTCCTGCACCTCCACTGAGGAAAAACATTTTGCCCTGATTTTCATCAACGGAGATAGTGATAGCATCATAAGCCGTACGTTGAGCATTATTTAAAACATCAATATTCAAAAGGTCATTCAGTTGATTAGCTTCATTTCGTAGTTGCATATGATCGATCAACAATCTATTACCTGAAACAAAACTCCAATTTTGAACGGGGTATGGCATAGGTGGGAAGTCATCCAATTTTTTGCCAGATTCATGTAGCAACTGATCAATCAAATATAAACCGTAATCTTCGATTTGAGACTGTGTTGGATCGTATATGCCAAAAGTTGTTTGTAGCTTGTGATGAAGATCATCACATATATGGACGGAGAATTGATTCCACAGAGTGCATGGTTGTATCTTGAATATCATGACAAAAACTTAACATTTGATCAAAACTATGCTTAGTTTCAAAAGTACATTCAATACTATTGTTCCAAATCTTCCGAGCCTAGCTCTATTTATACTATATCTAATTCTGTAAGAGAGGAATTCCCTCAATTTTGATGATAGTTGAGGTTTCAAACTGTTGAGTTTATTTTCTTGACATCTTATGTTTAACTTCTTTAATTGGTGTCATTTTTCATTAAGAATAATGTCCATGAAAAGGATTTCAGCGAATAAGGTTTAAGTATTTGGAGCCAATCAAGTCCCTGGATACAGCTCACTCCAATCAACCTAACATAAATTATGTCAAATGGGGTTTAAAGCTCTCACCACAAGTTTTACTTTGGTAAAAAATTTACTTAAATTATGTCTTTTAAGCAAAAACATTTTGGGATTGAATGATAGAGCCCTATAGTGACATTTTAAATACTAAACTCTTATCTAAATGTAATGCAATACAAATTTAAATCATGCTCAAACATAAGTGAACTTTTTCCAATATAGACGTTTCGATTCACGCTTAAAGTTACCACAATCAAATAATATCAAATACTCCTACAAACAAAAGTAAAAACTCCACATTTTGGGATTGAATGATAGAGCCCTATAGTGACATTTTAAATACTAAACTCTTATCTAAATGTAATGTAATACAAATTTAAATCATGCTCAAACATAAGTGAACTTTTTCCAATATAGACGTTTCGATTCACGCTTAAAGTTACCACAATCAAATAATATCAAATACTCCTACAAACAAAAGTAAAAACTCCACATTTTCTTTTTCTGCAATCACTATGTGTAGTACTATTAATAAGAAGAACACAAAGACTAAAAAGAGAACTTTTAACCCTGCCATAAAAATGAAACCGACAGTTCCTAGTACTACCATTGAATAGAGAGGTGTTCATTTGAAAAGGACAGTTCATGTGCTTGCTTGTGTGTTATAAATCTTTTGTTATGCGACTAAGAAGTTACTATGAGCTTCCAACCAACAAACTCACGAAAATCATTTAAATGACTATTAAATGTACTCCACTTTAGGGGTGCAACAACAACAAAAAAAGAAAAAGAAAACCAAAGAAAAGGGTAATAAAATGCACAGGCTAGTTTAAATAATGAATTATATAGTTTAAAATGCACGTCCTCGAAATTGAAGATATATTATCTATTATAATAATTTAAAATAACTTTTGAAATCATTCATCATATTTATTGAATTTCTTTTTAATTCAATAAATTATACTATAAATATAAACTTACAAATCTATAAATAATTGTGAATTTCTTATTTACACACCCGGAGATGAATACAACTTGCTCTATGTACAGCTTGCTTATTTACTTGCTCTATGTCATTATTCTTCAATTACCCACTAATGATGGCTATCCATGTCACCACATTATGAACTCTATGATTTGTACAAAATAATTTGAAGGCATCATAACCTGGGAATAGTGTAGTTTTTACCATAAGTGTAGATTCAAACCCACTCTTCATAACCTGGGAATGGAGTTGTCTTGCAAAATCAACTTCTTTAAGGTTTGCACATAATTTAATAACAGTAACAAAAATAGGTCGAGTTTACACCTGCAAGCCTCAACCTATAAAATAGCTCAAGTTTACACCTGCAAGCCTCAATGATAAAACGAATTCATTTGTTTGTAGTGTTCTGGGGTACTTGCATTGACAGAACTTTGCCCACCCAATGCAGGTACCGCAGTTATCGGTCCAACTGTCAACACGACAGAAATTGCACATGTAAATATGTAAGTACACACACCCATGAATTCACATATATACAACAATTAAGTTCCAGCACCTTGTATGCATGTATGTTAATTCAACTATGCAATATCGAAAATTTAATCAGTTCTTAACCATAACACAAAAAATAAACATATTAACATCTGTAACTGTAACTGCAGTTCACATAATTAAACAATGATCACCAAGAAGACATCCTCTAAGCATATTCAATTCTTCTCCCCCTAAATAGAACATGTCAAGCATAACAGATCAACATCTCCCTCATCCATCATTCCAGTGAGCACAGAAATAAACCCACATTAACATGCTTGGTATCTAGACATGGCTAAACTATTTATAAGTGCCAAAACACAATAGATAGCTAGGTTTACAACAAAAAGCATACTTCTGAAAGTAAGACAGTGGTAAAATACAATTCTGATTCTCTACCACTAAAATCTTCCACGAAGCTATTAATATTTTATATCTCAACGAAAAACCCAATTCCACCATTGGGGGGTTTCTTTTCTTTGCGGACATAATAGTTTGATGTGCAAAACATTCAAAAAAGTGTGTTCCAGGGAGAGCTCGCCCCATTACCATTTTCAATCATGCACCATCCACATTTTAATTTACCACTTGTTTGTGAATTCAATGCATATTCCTAGACAAGCATATTCCTTGAGTAGCTTGAAATCTCCATAGTAGCAAAATTTGTTTTATCCAGTAACATGCTATCTTAGTCGCGAATATTTGTTTTATCCATAATTTTAAATAGTTTTAACTATGTGTGGGAATGACAAGACTGATATTTGACTTGTCTTACACCATATAATACGCTAGTGTTCATACCATCTATAGGTGCTATGTAGTGGCTAATATTTGACTTGTATTAGAATCATACTTGCGTTGCATCTGAAAATTGATCAGTCTATTATGTCGAGATTTTGCCACTCTCAAGTATTATAGTTGATGATAATTGAAAATAGTTGGAATTCTCTTCATCTTAAGAGTTTAAGGTTTTTTTTCTTCATGTTTTCAAAGAGTTGAATAAGGGTAAACCCAACCAGATAATTTTTTCAATATGTCAAATCATTTGTGCAGATAAATTTTGTTTATTTAATAGTGTTTCCCGTGTGTATAATGACTTCAGTAAAATAAAAATGTCACCTTACAATTTTGTTTGATAGCTCTTGTTTTACAGTTTCTTTTATTTTGGAAAATTAGCCTCGAATTAAATTCAAAATAAGCCATTTTACACATTTTCATGTTTGTATTACGTTTAAGTTTTATTTTCTCCTGCTGCTGCCTGCTAGTCTACTGTTATACAAAAGGTTTAATTTTTCTCTTTCCAAGCCAATAAAGAGGGTACCTATTAAATATTGGCAGCAAACAAATAATGTAGTTAAGCAATGAAGCACCTTAAATAAACACACCTACAGAGATCCCATTCTGGGATGATTCTACAAGTGCAGCATCAACTAAGTCTTTGAGATGAATGGTTTTAGGCCCTCGCATAACAACATTGCAAGTTATATTAGAATAAGCCAAGGAACTATTTTCTTCTAGTAAACCAAAGAAAAGGGTAATAAAATTTAATTATGAGTACCAAAAATATGATAAAACTATGATAAAAAATGAAAAAAAATCAAGCTGTAAAACAGAAAAAAAGGATAAAACCTTTCGGTGTTCGGAGACTCTGGCTTTCGGTGTATAGCGACTGAGATTGGGCGACTGTGTATAGTGACTGAGATTGGGCTAAAATTGCGACTGTGTATGCTACGCTGCCGTTATCGCACCGGCGGGAGAGTAGAAGAGAGAGATGACTGCGACTTGGGGCTGAAATTGAAGATTATCGCACCGTTTCTCTATGCTCTGGCTGGTAGATTAAGGGCTGGGTATGAGATTTAGGAATGGGTATGAGAGATTTGTGGCTGAAATTAGGGCTGGGTTGAGATTTAAGAGAGTTTTGAGGGAGGAGTTGTTTGGTGCCGCGAATGAGAGAGAGCTCTGTTTGTAGTAGAAGAGAGATACAATATTTGAAATTTGAATAAGTGAGAGAGAGCTGCTAATGTAGGATTCAGATGTGACATTTGTCTTTTTTCTCTCTCTGCTCTCCTTTATATTATAGATGTTCAAAGGAGCAACAAAATAAAGAGAACACCCAAAAAATTCTAAAAGCAGGAAATAAAGGTATTATATATAATTTTGGCTCATTTACTCGGAAGATTAAAGTTATGATTTTGTCTGGTGCCAAAAAGATTTTGTATCTCTCTAAAAAAAAATTTCTCAGATAAACACTTCTAACCTATGGTGCCTCCTTCCACAATTATTTCCCGCGTTAGAGGCATTTCATCTGATTTGCAGTAACTAATTTCCGTGTTATCCACAAATAGATTACATATCTACAAGATTGCATTAATGAATGACCTTGGATGACGCAAGCAAATAAACCAAATGTTAAAAGTAAGTGATTAGTGATTCTATGCCAAATACATGGTCAGAATTAAGCATCGCACTGCTGATTCGGTGCACAGAGCATTTTCAGCACCAATATAAACCATATAAAGAATTACTATTATCATCAGAACTGTGAGAATTAACACCATTAACAGAAATTGTTAAAAATAAAAAAAATTGTCAACTTATATTTAGCACAAAAAAAAAAGTGTCAACTTATACATGGTTAAAAAAGCTCTATAGTTCTTCAAATAGCTCTTGAGCAGATCTTCAAACCCTATGTTCACTATATTTTGTGATTTTCACCAGTCAACTTTTTTAAAAATTGAATTCCAAAAGCAGACTCAAAAGTACCAAAAACAGACTTTATACATCATACATCTATACTTAACTCGTTAAATGTCTCACTTAGAGATGAATTTTGAGATCGAAACTTATATTCTCAAGGGAAGCGCAAGACGAAATTAATGCTGATCAATTTAACCAAGAAACATAATTGTAAACATCAAACCAATCAAAAGGAACCCTAAAAAAAGAAAAACCAAATAAAGAACCCCATAAACCCAATAAAACTAAACCCTCAGACAATTGAAGAAACCAATAAAGCTAAACCTAATAAACCCAATTTCATACATTGTGTAAGAAACCAAACTTAAATTGAAGAAAAACCAAGATAAGGTGCCGAGGAAGAAATACCAAGATAAGGATTATTGGACCAGTGGGCTGAGGAGAGCCAAGAGGAGTCTTAGATCTTCGACTTCTTCTGCTTCTGCGTTTTTCAAGTGAACCCAATTAGGGCTGGGTATGAGAGATCGAGATTTAGGGGAGTTGAGAGGGATTAGAGATTTAGATAAGAACAGAGAGAGATAGAAGGTGCCGCGGAAGAGGAGAACAGAGAGAGATAGAAGGTGCCGCGGAAGAGGAGAGCCAAGAGAAGGTCTTAGATCGTGTTTCTCTCTCTCTCTTCAACTTCTTCTGCTTCGCGTTTCCCTTTGCATGTTTTGTTTTTGTTTTTTAAGCTCCGTGTTATCTCTCAGCTCTGTGTGTGTAAGGAGATAGGGAGAGATAAATGGTTTAAAATTTAAAATGGGAGTAATAAGAGAGAGTAGCTGACGTGGATTTGGATGGGACGTTTCTCTATTTTCTCTCTCTGCTCTCCTTTATATTATAGATAATCTATAATATAAATCACCTCTTCCAAGAAGGATGCATGAGAAGAATATGCAGGATGATTGCTATTCAGACGCATTTTTATGCTTAAAGTCAATACGCACACACTCGCCCACATACCGAGCACAATCGTGATACCACCGAATGGTCGGTTATCATCACGGACGTCACGAAGTGTGCGATCAACTGCCTCAACACTATGTCGATGCTGCATGGGAACTTCGTCTTATATTATCAAGCGAGCCTCCCTAAATAATTCCCCATGCGGTGACTGTTTGCTAAAACCACATCGAATGGAATGTAAAATGTAGAATGAGCTGTCCGACTGCCTAACAACAACAACGATGCAATTCCTGATGAAGCAACTATAACGACGATATGACCCTCGCTGCGCATTTTAGTGGTGATGGTGTTGTACAAAAAGGTTTTCCTAGTTCCTGCACCCCCACTGAGGAAAAATATTTTGCCCTGATTTTGAGCAACGGAGATAGTGACAGCATCATAAGCCGTACGTTGATCATTATTTAAAACATCAATATTCAGAAGGTCATTCAGTCGATTAGCTTCATTTCGTAGTTGCATATGATCGATCAACAATCTATTACCTGAAACAGAACTCCAATTTTGAACAGGGTGTGGCATAGGTGGGAAGTCGTCCAATTTTTTGCCAGATTCATGTAGCAATTGAACAATCAAATATAAACCGTAATCTTCGATTTGATGTTGCGTTGGATCGTATATGCCAAAAGTTGTTTGTAGCTTGTGACGAAGATCATCACATATATGGAAGGAGAATTGATTCCACAGAGTGCATGGCTGTATCTTGAATATCATGACAAAAACTTAACATTTGATCAAAACTATGCTTAGTTTCAAAAGTACATTCAATACTATTGTTCCAAATCTTCCGAGCCTAGCTCTATTTATACTATACATTTATACTATATCTAATTCTGTAAGAGAGGAATTCCCTCAATTTTGATGATAGTTGAGGTTTCAAACTGTTGAGTTTATTTTCTTGACATCTTATGTTTAACTTCTTTAATTGGTGTCATTTTTCATTAAGAATAATGTCCATGAAAAGGATTTCAGCGAATAAGGTTTAAGTATTTGGAGCCAATCAAGTCCCTGGATACAGCTCACTCCAATCAACCTAACATAACATAACTGTGACGCCCCCAGAATAGGTATACAACACCCATTCTGAGTCGCCAAATACATGGTACAGAAAGCAAACTACAACTTCAATAATACAATTGTCGTGCAAAATACGACAACACATACTGTGAGTTTAAATACAAATATTGTCTTCTAGACAATATCCACACTCAAATAAATCCTCATTACAATTATTCAAACACTATTTTACAGAAATAGTGAGGACTGCTAATACATCTTTCTAGAACCATCACTCCATACCCCGACTAGATCCTGCTATGTTCTCACCTCCTGAGAAGAAAAATGGAACAAAAAGGAAAAGGGTGAGCTCAACTAGCCCAGTAAAGAATATTATGACTAAGATAATATACAACAAATTATCGTTAGTCTTCAACAGGGAAAAATCTGATAAAATATAATCGACAACAAGTTTTAGATCAACAACTGCAGCGGAAACAGCAAACCATTAGAAGAGTCAAGTAGAGAAAGAATTCTACTATCTTCTAAGATTTAAAAGTCCATCATCAATATTTTATCCCTGTAACATCAATTAATAATCATCTTTAACCAAATATTCATCTTTGCACTACAGGCCAAAGATATTCATTTGTATCATCAGTCGGTCATGTTCATCTCAACACCTGTTCATCTTTGCACTACAGGCCAAAGATATTCATCAAGTAATTATACATCTTTGCACTACAGGCCAAAGATATTCAGTAATATCATCATTTAGGACTGAGGATGATGAAAAATATCTTAAAGAGAACGAATCCAATGAGACAGAAGGACAAATAGTAGGGATTCGTATAACAGTTTATCCAAGATCAATAATACTTCATAATAATCAATTGTGAAGCAGAATTCAAAAATAAAGATCAAAACATGGATACAATCAAAGATAGTAACCATAATAGACATCTTGGACAAAAAGGAAAAATTTTATTTTTCGGTGAATAGTGCCGTATTCGTGAATAGTGCCGTATACGTGAATAGTGCCGTATACGTGAATAGTAACCCCGACACAAAAAGTTCCAAATTTGATAAAAACTCATATCAATATTTCAGCATAATGATATTGAAGAAAATAATATCATTAAGAAGAAAATAATATCCCTTACCTCAAAATATCAGTACTTCTGGTCGGAATACCGGTATAAGGCTGAAAGAAACTTGCTCTGATGAATAGAAACTCTCAAAGTATCTAAATACTCACAAAATACACTCAATAATCTAGAGAGAGAAAGAGAGAAAACTTGTTTCTGGTGTGATTTTCAATTCTAACTTAGCCCTCTATTTATAGGAAAATTTTAGTAGGTTTGACCTGCAACCTGATGGCTTTACCTGCTACTATTCCCACCCACCACATTTGAAATATAATTCAGCACATTTCTTCACCAACCACAAGTGGGGCCCACCAATTCTAGAATTTTCCACCAAAATGATAAACTCCGAAAATTCAACAATTTCTGAACCAGTCATCTTGTAAAATTCGTAATAAATCATACGTTCATTTTTAACGGTTCAAAATTTGTGGACATATACTCAACTTATATATGTATAACATATCCAAAAATTACCACGATCCAACGGTCGGATTAAAAATTATAACCCCCGCAAACTATCTCAAAAACCCTGATTTTTAATACCTCCATTCCGACAAAAATACTGATAAAAACCTCAACATTAACTCCTTCATTTTTAACCACAAAAATATATCCCTCATTTATATCCACATAAAATAAATATTTCCTTATCATATGAATCAATAATTAATTATTCACAAATAATATTACAGAATCACATTTATGACAACCAGGCCGTTCCCAGGAAAGAGGGGGCTTTCCAATAAGGATTTCTCCTTACTGGCGCGCAATTAGATGACCAAACCTCTCCTTAGACAGAACTTTCTAGACATTGCCAATAATGTTATCTAATAATATTATTCAAATAATATGAATTATTGATCTGATAAATGAAAATACTGTGCAGCAACAATTATTGAAACAACAATAATATAAAATATCAACGCAGCAATTATTGAATCAATAAAATAAAATATTGAATAATAACTACTGTAACAATTATTGAGTAGTGCCTTCTTACGTAAGAATCAATAATTGGTGCAATACCGTGTGCTACTGTATTTTAACCACCGGGTATTCCAACAGTATTAACGGTAACAACTACGCCGTTATTTATAAACAACTTATACTTGTCGTTTTCTTCATCCAATCGCTTTCCGTTATGGGGCCCACACAAGGCTGCGTCGTCGTACGAATATTCCCCGACAGCAAGAATATTCCACGACCAACCGAATATTCACCGACCAAAAATAAATATTTTATAACCACTTGCTTATTTTGCAAAATTTGCACATTTCACCCATAACCAAAGTATTATATCAAATTAACCCCTTATTATTCACAATAATATTTAGAGAAAATTTGATTTTATTCATTAATAAGTTGGGGTCTTACAACCTCCCCTCCTTATGAAATTTCGTCCTCGAAATTGACGTACGTACCTGATGTTTCAAAAAGGTGAGGATACCTCGCTTTCATTTCTGATTCCAACTCCCAGGTCATTTCTTCAATAGCATGGTTTCTCCACAAAACCTTAACTTGTGGTATAACCTTCGTGCGTAGGACATGCTCTTTCCTATCCAAGATCTTAACAGGTACCTCCTCGTACGTTAAATCTTCAGCTATCTCGTCTGGTTCTAACTCAATAATGTGGTTCGGGTCTTTAACATATTTACGAAGCATAGATATGTGAAAAACATTATGAACACGAGACATGCTTGGAGGTAATGCGAGTCTATATGCCACATTTCCTATTCGCTCAAGAATCTCAAATGGACCAACAAATCTTGGATTGAGCTTTCCTCTCTTCCCAAATCTTGTAACTCCCTTCCATGGTGCAACACGTAACAATACATGATCCCCAATATTAAATTCCACGTCCTTCCGATGAAGATCCGCATAACTCTTTTGTCGATCCTGTGCCGTTTGTATACGTTGTCGAATCGTTTGGATCTTCTCTGTAGTAATGCGTACCAATTCTGGTCCCAACAATGTTGCTTCACCCACCTCGTCCCAGCATACTGGAGAACGACATTTTCTTCCATACAACGCCTCAAATGGAGCCATACCTATGCTCGCCTGATAACTGTTGTTGTAGGAGAATTCCACCAATGGTAGGTACTTATCCCAACTCCCTTTGAGATCTAAGACACAAAGTCTTAATAGATCTTCAAGAGTTTGAATAGTCCTCTCTGATTGTCCGTCCGTTTGAGGATGGTATGCTGAACTGAATCGTAAATCCGTGCCCATAGCTTTCTGCAAGCTAACCCAAAATCGTGAAGTGAATCTTGGGTCACGATCCGAAACTATGGATACTGGCATGCCATGCAATCTCACAATCTCGTTCACGTACATACTAGCAAGACGTTCAAGGGAATAAGTCTCACGTATCGGCAAGAAATGAGCGGACTTGGTTAATCTATCAACAATAACCCAAATCGCATCTATGCCTTGAGAAACCTTGGGAAGACCTGTAACAAAATCCATAGTAATGTGTTCCCACTTCCATTTCGGAATCTCAAGTGGTTGCAATGGACCCTTTGGTACTTGATGCTCCGCTTTTACACGTTGACAAGTTAAACATCTCGAGATAAACTCCGCGATCTCTCTTTTCATATTGCTCCACCAAAATGTATGTCGAAGATCGTGATACATTTTGGTACTCCCAGGATGGATTGCAAACGGTGTGTTGTGTGCCTCCATCATTATTCTATGCTTCAAGTCAAAATCGTTAGGAACACAAAGTCTGGAGTTGACTCGAAGTATTCCTTCTTCATCGATTCTTGCTTCTGGAATAGCACCTTCTTGCACTTTCTTCTTCATACGCATCAGCTCTATATCCGTAGCTTGAGCAGCTTTAACTTTATCGATTAAAGTCGGTTCTACTCGTATATTTGATATCATCATGTGGGTACTTGGAGCCTTCATCTCTATCTCCATCCTTTGCAAGTCATACAAAATGGGCCTTTGTGTTAAAAACATTGCACTCGTACCCGCATATGATCTTCTACTCAATGCGTCAGCTACTACGTTTGCTTTTCCAGGATGGTATTGGATGGTATGATCGTAATCTTTCAACAGCTCAAGCCAACGTCGTTGCCGCATGTTGAGTTCCTTTTGGGTGAAGAAATATTTGAGGCTTTTATGATCTGTATAGATCTCCACTTTCTCCCCATACAGGTAGTGTCTCCAGATCTTCAACGCAAAAACGACTGCTGCCAACTCCAAATCATGAGTAGGATAATTCCTCTCATATTCTTTGAGTTGTCGTGAGGCATAGGCTATGACTTTCCCATGTTGCATGAGAACACATCCTAACCCTTTGCCTGAAGCATCGCTGTAGATAACAAATCCATCCGAACCAGATGGTATTGTCAAAACAGGTGCCGAAATGAGTCTCCTCTTGAGTTCTTGGAAACTCTTCTCGCATTCCTCACTCCATACGAATTTTGTATCTTTCCGAGTCAGCTGAGTTAACGGAGTAGCGATTCGAGAAAATCCTTCCACAAATCTCCGATAATAACCAGCTAAGCCCAGAAAGCTACGTACTTCGGTTACCGACTTCGGTTGCTCCCAACTTTGTATGGCTTCAATCTTCGCCGGGTCGACAGATACTCCATGTTTTGACACCACGTGCCCAAGGAATGCTACTTCCTCAAGCCAGAACTCGCATTTCTTCAGTTTGGCATATAGCTTGTTTTCACGAAGCCTTTGCAGTACCAGCTTCAAATGGCGCTCATGATCTTCACGGCTTTTGGAATAGATGAGGATGTCATCAATAAAGACAACAACGAACTGATCCAAATATTCTTTGAATACACGGTTCATCATATCCATGAAGGCAGCAGGAGCATTAGTCAATCCAAAAGACATTACTAAGAATTCATAATGCCCGTACCGAGTTCTGAAGGCAGTCTTTGGAATATCCTCAGTTTTAATCTTCAGCTGATGATATCCAGAACGAAGATCGATCTTTGAAAAGAATTGTGCTCCTTGCAACTGGTCAAACAGGTCATCAATGCGAGGTAGCGGATACCTATTCTTGATGGTGACATGGTTCAATTCTCGATAGTCAATACAAAGTCGCATACTCCCGTCTTTCTTCTTTACGAATAAAACAGGAGCACCCCAAGGAGACGTACTAGGACGAATAAAACCGATGTCCAACAACTCCTGTAGTTGGACTTTTAACTCCTGAAGTTCAATAGGAGCCATTCGATATGGGGTTTTAGAAATGGGCTTTGTACCGGGTTCAAGGTCAATAAAGAATTCAATTTCTCGTTCCGGGGGTAGACCGGAAGTTCTTCAGGAAATACATCGGAAAATTCTCTAACAATAGAAATATTATTCAAATCTGACTTGTCTTTGTTCAAATCCATAACATGGGCTAAGAAAGCTTGACATCCGTTTTTCAATAAACGAATAGCTTTGTGGCTTGATATGACAGTGACTGATTTTAGTGGTTTAGTAGTTTGAATTCGTATGACAGGTTGGTTAGGAATATGAAAACTAACAACCTTACGAAAACAATCAATTTTAGCATGATGAGTGGTTAACCAATCAATTCCTAAAATCACATCAAAAGCAAGTATCTTTAAAGAGATAAGATCAACAGGTAATGTGATAGTGCCAACTTGGATCATGCAAGATTTATAAACTGTAGATGTAACGAAGGTTTCACCCAACGGAGTTTCAACAGATAAGTTAAAGTCCAATTTCTCCGGAGTCAAGTTTAAACGTTGAGCACAAGCAGGAGAGATAAAAGAATGGGTAGAACCGGTATCTAGTAAAGTATAAACTTCGCAAGAATTCAAGATTAGCTTACCCGTGATCACCTCGTTCGGGTTTCTCGCGTTTTGGCCAGTAACGACAAACGCCCTTCCAGGAACCGCTGATTTCGACTTATCCGGGATAACTTTTGGAGTCACCATCCCCGCTGAACTTGGTTTTGCTACAGAACACTCTCGAGCTATATGACCTTCCTTTCCACAGTTATAACATACCTTGGATTGTTGTGGGCAGTTTGGGCTGATATGTCCCTCTTTCCCACATTTGTAACATACGACCGGTGGTCGTTCTCCTCCCCTAGAAACAGTTGATGTTTGTGCTGACGTCTTCACGTTATCATTGTTGTACCTTCTCTTCTTGAAATCTCCTCCCGACTCGCTCCTTCTATTATCACGACCACGATTACCACCAGAGTGGTTACCGCTTTTGTCCGAATGTTTTCCTCCCTGCTGGTTTTCATTGCTTCGATGACTGCCGCCACCGGTATGACCCTGGTTGTGGTCCCTCGGTTGCACATACTCATTATCTCGCTCTAATAATTGAGCCCTGTTTACAACATCTGAATATAAAGAAAATTTATGAGAGATAAGATATTGCGAATCTCGGGTTTTAGACCTCTCAGAAACATCCTTGTCATTCGTTCCTCATTTTCGACCAAATGAGGTGCAAACCTGGATAACTCTGCAAACTTCGCCTCGTACTGGGACACCGTCATGTTGTTTTGTTCCAGTCTAATAAACTCAACCTCCTTCATATGACGAATACTTTCAGGAAAGTACTTGTCATTGAACAGTTTTTGAAATGTTTCCCAGGACATGTTGAGTGCGTCAGGCTGGGTACGCTTCACAGACTCCCACCAGTAGTCTGCCTCACCGCGGAACATAAATGTGGCGAATGGAACCTTCTGTTCCTCCGTGCATCCCAAGACATCAAATATCTTGGTAATTTGCTTGACCCACGTTTCCGCCATGATCGGATCCGGCTTTCCCTTAAATTCTGGTGGTCCCAATTCTTTGAACTGCTTAGCTGTGACAAACCGCGCGTTGTTATCATTTCCACCCGTATTCTGCACACGAGTCTCCCTCGTCTGATTTTGCATGAACTGCAAAAAGCTCCTAAACATTCCATCATTCATCGTTTGCTCGGTAACGTTGTTTACAGGAGGAATATTGCCTTCCTGTTGCACGTTCCCCTGGGTAGTGATCAAAGGTGTCTCCACGGTCTGATTTACTCCATTATTAACGTTCTCAGCTGCCATTCTTAAATACTGCCATAAAACAAGGGTTAATAGTCATGTCATATATTATCCCTATACTCTGACCGACCAAATAAACACCAAATAAACTTAGTCAGGTCATACTAGCGAAGGAATTCCCCGTCTCTCCCCTCCTAGTTCTTGTCTCACATCTCAGCCAGGGATCATATCCCTAAGCTCTGATACCAACTGTGACGCCCCCAGAATAGGTATACAACACCCATTCTGAGTCGCCAAATACATGGTACAGAAAGCAAACTACAACTTCAATAATACAATTGTCGTGCAAAATACGACAACACATACTGTGAGTTTAAATACAAATATTGTCTTCTAGACAATATCCACACTCAAATAAATCCTCATTACAATTATTCAAACACTATTTTACAGAAATAGTGAGGACTGCTAATACATCTTTCTAGAACCATCACTCCATACCCCGACTAGATCCTGCTATGTTCTCACCTCCTGAGAAGAAAAATGGAACAAAAAGGAAAAGGGTGAGCTCAACTAGCCCAGTAAAGAATATTATGACTAAGATAATATACAACAAATTATCGTTAGTCTTCAACAGGGAAAAATCTGATAAAATATAATCGACAACAAGTTTTAGATCAACAACTGCAGCGGAAACAACAAACCATTAGAAGAGTCAAGTAGAGAAAGAATTCTACTATCTTCTAAGATTTAAAAGTCCATCATCAATATTTTATCCCTGTAACATCAATTAATAATCATCTTTAACCAAATATTCATCTTTGCACTACAGGCCAAAGATATTCATTTGTATCATCAGTCGGTCATGTTCATCTCAACACCTGTTCATCTTTGCACTACAGGCCAAAGATATTCATCAAGTAATTATACATCTTTGCACTACAGGCCAAAGATATTCAGTAATATCATCATTTAGGACTGAGGATGATGAAAAATATCTTAAAGAGAACGAATCCAATGAGACAGAAGGACAAATAGTAGGGATTCGTATAACAGTTTATCCAAGATCAATAATACTTCATAATAATCAATTGTGAAGCAGAATTCAAAAATAAAGATCAAAACATGGATACAATCAAAGATAGTAACCATAATAGACATCTTGGACAAAAAGGAAAAATTTTATTTTTCGGTGAATAGTGCCGTATTCGTGAATAGTGCCGTATACGTGAATAGTGCCGTATACGTGAATAGTAACCCCCGACACAAAAAGTTCCAAATTTGATAAAAACTCATATCAATATTTCAGCATAATGATATTGAAGAAAATAATATCATTAAGAAGAAAATAATATCCCTTACCTCAAAATATCAGTACTTCTGGTCGGAATACCGGTATAAGGCTGAAAGAAACTTGCTCTGATGAATAGAAACTCTCAAAGTATCTAAATACTCACAAAATACACTCAATAATCTAGAGAGAGAAAGAGAGAAAACTTGTTTCTGGTGTGATTTTCAATTCTAACTTAGCCCTCTATTTATAGGAAAATTTTGGTAGGTTTGACCTGCAACCTGATGGCTTTACCTGCTACTATTCCCACCCACCACATTTGAAATATAATTCAGCACATTTCTTCACCAACCACAAGTGGGGCCCACCAATTCTAGAATTTTCCACCAAAATGATAAACTCCGAAAATTCAACAATTTCTGAACCAGTCATCTTGTAAAATTCATAATAAATCATACGTTCATTTTTAACGGTTCAAAATTTGTGGACATATACTCAACTTATATATGTATAACATATCCAAAAATTACCACGATCCAACGGTCGGATTAAAAATTATAACCCCCGCAAACTATCTCAAAAACCCTGATTTTTAATACCTCCATTCCGACAAAAATACTGACAAAAACCTCAACATTAACTCCTTCATTTTTAACCACAAAAATATATCCCTCATTTATATCCACATAAAATAAATATTTCCTTATCATATGAATCAATAATTAATTATTCACAAATAATATTACAGAATCACATTTATGACAACCAGGCCGTTCCCAGGAAAGAGGGGGCTTTCCAATAAGGATTTCTCCTTACTGGCGCGCAATTAGATGACCAAACCTCTCCTTAGACAGAACTTTCTAGACATTGCCAATAATGTTATCTAATAATATTATTCAAATAATATGAATTATTGATCTGATAAATGAAAATACTGTGCAGCAACAATTATTGAAACAACAATAATATAAAATATCAACGCAGCAATTATTGAATCAATAAAATAAAATATTGAATAATAACTACTGTAACAATTATTGAGTAGTGCCTTCTTACGTAAGAATCAATAATTGGTGCAATACCGTGTGCTACTGTATTTTAACCACCGGGTATTCCAACAGTATTAACGGTAACAACTACGCCGTTATTTATAAACAACTTATACTTGTCGTTTTCTTCATCCAATCGCTTTCCGTTATGGGGCCCACACAAGGCTGCGTCGTCGTACGAATATTCCCCGACAGCAAGAATATTCCACGACCAACCGAATATTCACCGACCAAAAATAAATATTTTATAACCACTTGCTTATTTTGCAAAATTTGCACATTTCACCCATAACCAAAGTATTATATCAAATTAACCCCTTATTATTCACAATAATATTTAGAGAAAATTTGATTTTATTCATTAATAAGTTGGGGTCTTACAATAACGGATAATGTGATTCCCAGTTTAATAAGTCAAGCTAATAAATCATAGTTATTACTCATTAGGAGGCACATGAAAGTGAGAGGAATTTAGTATTCGGATGAATTCAATTCGATACATCAGAAAGGAAAGAAACAATAAAAAATAAATTTAAAAGTTTCTCCACATAAATAGTTGTCAAGTAATAGACTTAATTCAAAGTTCAAAGCCTTTCTTAAGAAAGTGTAATTAAATAGAATATTAAGGACATTGAATATTAATTTAATACTGTTGGGTATAAGGACCCTTTGGCAATAAGCAGTCAATGGATTACAATGAAATAAAAATATTTTTTCTTCCAACCGCTCATTTTCCATTCTTTACTTCTTTCTTTTTATTATTTTTAACTCAATCAATGGTATTGAGCTTTCGTTCCTTGGCCCTAATTTTAGAAATCTTGGTATTTTTCTTCTCATTTGAAGCACTCAATCTTTGTGTTTTTCACCCAATCAATGGTATTGTGTTCTTTCTTTTTATTCTTTTGAACCCAAACTCCATTAACAACCTATATTAAAACTGTAGCACTCATTCTAAAAAAAATTCTAGATAAACCATAAGTGACAAAATTTGATATCACTAAAGGCAGGCAAAGCAGTATGTGAAAGATGGAAAACAACATACAACTGCTAGGGACTAATTTCAACGCATATAGGCAAGACTTTTATTTGGGGTTGGTTGGGTAGGGTATTGGAAACTTAAATAGACAAAAAAGTAATTACTTACTATTTTGATTAAAGTGGTTGTTCTGAACTCTGATATTGGTAAAAGTAACCCATTAAAAATAACTTGACTTGTCTTTTGTGTTTTTTGTTTTGGATTGTAAGGACATACTGTTGTTGAAAGGAAGGTTGATACCTAGATTTATTTGAAATTTGAAACTGATTAACTTGATGTTTTCAAAGTAGAGCCACCGCCCAAGGACAACAAGTTGGTACAGCAAGAAAACGTAACTGTAACACCACATCTTGGTGCCAGTACCATGGAAGCTCAGGTTTGTAGTATCGTTCATGATGTCAAGAATTATTGTTTGGGATATGATGGACACTTCCAAAATATACAATTCTCCATTCAATAAATAGCAGATAAAATGATATACTAAATAGAGAAGCACACAGATATGAACCGTAAATCAAGGTAACATATTTGAACACCTGAGCAGCTAGCAAATCTATAATATAAAGGAGAGCAGAGAGAAAAAACATAAATGTCCCATCTGCTCCACGTCATCAGCTCTCTCTCATTCCTCTTTATTCAAATTTTAAACCATTCCTCTTTATTCAAATTTTATATCTTCTATCTTTCTCTCTCTTTTTACACTCACAGAGCCCAGCCAACTCGATCCCCACCCCCAAACAACTCGATCTCTCTCACGGAGCTTGAAAAACGTAAAAGTAGAAGAAGTTGAAGACAGAGAAACACGAAGCAGTTCTCCTCTTGGCTCTCCTCTTCCTCGGCACCTTAGGTCGTGGTGATCGACTTTCCTACGGACTTCCTTATCTTGGTATTTCGATATCCACCCACCAGCCCACGGACTTCCTTATCTTGGTATTTCTTCCTCGGCACCTTATCTTGGATTTTCTTCAATTTCAGTTTGCTTTCTTACAAAATAGTGACGCTTAGTGTTTTGGGTACCCACTAAATCTTGAAACGTAAAGTATAATCCTAGGGCTTTTTTTGTTCTGGCTTTTGATGGTTCAAATTGATAAGGTACCCCTTTTTTTATTTTTATTTTCATTCAGCCGCCTAGGCGGCAGACTTTCAGCACGCTTCGACCCTAATATGTTTTGGTATTAACTGTAAAAGAGTGTGGTATGTGTAACCTGTATAGCTATAATGTTCTTACCAGATAATTACTTTTGAAGATGATTATCTTTCAAATAGTTATATTTTGTGATCTTGTGACGACTCACATTGGGGATAAGCACACTTCTCATTCTGCAGGCTGTAATTCGGGTTCGATTCCCAGATAATCACACATTAGAAGCCACATTAGAAGCCACATCTTCTCACAAAAGTGATTGCACGACTAGAACTCCCATTTTATATATGTAAGCATTACAAATATGAACATCTTATTTTCTTAGAACTCGTGGTTTTTTGTCTTTTCTTTTTCCTAATGCTTTACCATTTTATCTCATTAAACATCTAAAATTTGGAAGTTGAATTAGCTACTCTCATTATTTGGTTATCTTTCAGACACTTGTACTCTGCTGGCTTTGCTCCTGGTGCAATTGTCTATTTTTCACAAGATCTACCAAAAGGTCAGTTCACATTTCATCATTTTCCATACCAAAAGGTCTATTCGATTAATATGCAGTTTTACTATTGTGACATCGTTTATCATGTGGCATTCAACCTGTCTAAAAAACTATGCTTTTATCTAAGTTTTACTTATTTCTGATAAATTTATCCTTCAGCGTCATGTTTATTTCCTTGATTTGTTTGTTGTTGAATCCTTCAGGGTCATGCAGTTAAATATACATTTCAGAAATAAAGTGGTGTTTGTTGATTGGTCTCAATTTCGAACGCTAGATACCACCTCTAAAATTACATGCACGCTATTTACATGATAAAAATGATATTAAAGTATGTATGATTCAAAATTACATGCTTCATTTGTTTTTTTGGTCCTGTCCCAAATTTCTGTTTTTTAAAGCAAGAGTAATGAATAAAGAAATAAAGATGTATATTATATAAATTTGCCCCCTTACTATTGGGAATTATTTTACAACTCCCCCCCTCCCCAAATTTTGGTACAAATTTATATGTTCCCCCACTAGGTTGACATTGACATTCAATGTTGGGATAGCGTGCATGTTATACCAATAAACATGTGATATGGCCAACCTTTTGTGTTATACTAGCCCAAACAGTGATGCTAATTTTTGCTTTATTTTTGTGTATATAGTTGTGTTCTATTTATTATTTGCTAGCTGCTCAGGTGTTCAAATATGTTACCTTGATTTACGGTTCATATCTGTGTGCTTCTCTATTTAGTATATCATTTTATCTGCTATTTATTGAATGGAGAATTGTATATTTTGGAAGTGTCCATCATATCCCAAACAATAATTCTTGACATCATGAACGATACTACAAACCTGAGCTTCCATGGTACTGGCACCAAGATGTGGTGTTACAGTTACGTTTTCTTGCTGTACCAACTTGTTGTCCTTGGGCGGTGGCTCTACTTTGAAAACATCAAGTTAATCAGTTTCAAATTTCAAATAAATCTAGGTATCAACCTTCCTTTCAACAACAGTATGTCCTTACAATCCAAAACAAAAAACACAAAAGACAAGTCAAGTTATTTTTAATGGGTTACTTTTACCAATATCAGAGTTCAGAACAACCACTTTAATCAAAATAGTAAGTAATTACTTTTTTGTCTATTTAAGTTTCCAATACCCTACCCAACCAACCCCAAATAAAAGTCTTGCCTATATGCGTTGAAATTAGTCCCTAGCAGTTGTATGTTGTTTTCCATCTTTCACATACTGCTTTGCCTGCCTTTAGTGATATCAAATTTTGTCACTTATGGTTTATCTAGAATTTTTTTTAGAATGAGTGCTACAGTTTTAATATAGGTTGTTAATGGAGTTTGGGTTCAAAAGAATAAAAAGAAAGAACATAATACCATTGATTGGGTGAAAAACACAAAGATTGGGTGCTTCAAATGAGAAGAAAAATACCAAGATTTCTAAAATTAGGGCCAAGGAACGAAAGCTCAATACCATTGATTGAGTTAAAAATAATAAAAAGAAAGAAGTAAAGAATGGAAATTGAGCGGTTGGAAGAAAAAATATTTTTATTTCATTGTAATCCATTGACTGCTTATTGCCAAAGGGTCCTTATACCCAACAGTATTAAATTAATATTCAATGTCCTTAATATTCTATTTAATTACACTTTCTTAAGAAAGGCTTTGAACTTTGAATTAAGTCTATTACTTGACAACTATTTATGTGGAGAAACTTTTAAATTTATTTTTTATTGTTTCTTTCCTTTCTGATGTATCGAATTGAATTCATCCGAATACTAAATTCCTCTCACTTTCATGTGCCTCCTAATGAGTAATAACTATGATTTATTAGCTTGACTTATTAAACTGGGAATCACATTATCCGTTATGTTATGTTAGGTTGATTGGAGTGAGCTGTATCCAGGGACTTGATTGGCTCCAAATACTTAAACCTTATTCGCTGAAATCCTTTTCATGGACATTATTCTTAATGAAAAATGACACCAATTAAAGAAGTTAAACATAAGATGTCAAGAAAATAAACTCAACAGTTTGAAACCTCAACTATCATCAAAATTGAGGGAATTCCTCTCTTACAGAATTAGATATATTATAAATGTATAGTATAAATAGAGCTAGGCTCGGAAGATTTGGAACAATAGTATTGAATGTACTTTTGAAACTAAGCATAGTTTTGATCAAATGTTAAGTTTTTGTCATGATATTCAAGATACAGCCATGCACTCTGTGGAATCAATTCTCCTTCCATATATGTGATGATCTTCGTCACAAGCTACAAACAACTTTTGGCATATACGATCCAACGCAACATCAAATCGAAGATTACGGTTTATATTTGATTGATCAATTACTACATGAATCTGGCAAAAAATTGGACGACTTCCCACCTATGCCACACCCTGTTCAAAATTGGAGTTCTGTTTCAGGTAATAGATTGTTGATCGATCATATGCAACTACGAAATGAAGCTAATCGACTGAATGACCTTCTGAATATTGATGTTTTAAATAATGATCAACGTACGGCTTATGATGCTGTCACTATCTCCGTTGCTCAAAATCAGGGCAAAATATTTTTCCTCAGTGGGGGTGCAGGAACTAGGAAAACCTTTTTGTACAACACCATCACCACTAAAATGCGCAGCGAGGGTCATATCGTCGTTATAGTTGCTTCATCAGGAATTGCATCGTTGTTGTTGTTAGGCAGTCGGACAGCTCATTCTACATTTTACATTCCATTCGATGTGGTTTTAGCAAACAGTCACCGCATGGGGAATTATTTAGGGAGGCTCGCTTGATAATATAAGACGAAGTTCCCATGCAGCATCGACATAGTGTTGAGGCAGTTGATCGCACACTTCGTGACGTCCGTGATGATAACCGACCATTCGGTGGTATCACGATTGTGCTCGGTATGTGGGCGAGTGTGTGCGTATTGACTTTAAGCATAAAAATGCGTCTGAATAGCAATCATCCTGCATATTCTTCTCATGCATCCTTCTTGGAAGAGGTGATTTATATTATAGATTATCTATAATATAAAGGAGAGCAGAGAGAGAAAATAGAGAAACGTCCCATCCAAATCCACGTCAGCTACTCTCTCTTATTACTCCCATTTTAAATTTTAAACCATTTATCTCTCCCTATCTCCTTACACACACAGAGCTGAGAGATAACACGGAGCTTAAAAAACAAAAACAAAACATGCAAAGGGAAACGCGAAGCAGAAGAAGTTGAAGAGAGAGAGAGAAACACGATCTAAGACCTTCTCTTGGCTCTCCTCTTCCGCGGCACCTTCTATCTCTCTCTGTTCTCCTCTTCCGCGGCACCTTCTATCTCTCTCTGTTCTTATCTAAATCTCTAATCCCTCTCAACTCCCCTAAATCTCGATCTCTCATACCCAGCCCTAATTGGGTTCACTTGAAAAACGCAGAAGCAGAAGAAGTCGAAGATCTAAGACTCCTCTTGGCTCTCCTCAGCCCACTGGTCCAATAATCCTTATCTTGGTATTTCTTCCTCGGCACCTTATCTTGGTTTTTCTTCAATTTAAGTTTGGTTTCTTACACAATGTATGAAATTGGGTTTATTAGGTTTAGCTTTATTGGTTTCTTCAATTGTCTGAGGGTTTAGTTTTATTGGGTTTATGGGGTTCTTTATTTGGTTTTTCTTTTTTTAGGGTTCCTTTTGATTGGTTTGATGTTTACAATTATGTTTCTTGGTTAAATTGATCAGCATTAATTTCGTCTTGGGCTTCCCTTGAGAATATAAGTTTCAATCTCAAAATTCATCTCTAAGTGAGACATTTAACGAGTTAAGTATAGATGTATGATGTATAAAGTCTGTTTTTGGTACTTTTGAGTCTGCTTTTGGAATTCAATTTTTAAAAAAGTTGACTGGTGAAAATCACAAAATATAGTGAACATAGGGTTTGAAGATCTGCTCAAGAGCTATTTGAAGAACTATAGAGCTTTTTTAACCATGTATAAGTTGACAATTTTTTTTGTGCTAAATATAAGTTGACAATTTTTTTTATTTTTAACAATTTCTGTTAATGGTGTTAATTCTCACAGTTCTGATGATAATAGTAATTCTTTATATGGTTTATATTGGTGCTGAAAATGCTCTGTGCACCGAATCAGCAGTGCGATGCTTAATTCTGACCATGTATTTGGCATAGAATCACTAATCACTTACTTTTAACATTTGGTTTATTTGCTTGCGTCATCCAAGGTCATTCATTAATGCAATCTTGTAGATATGTAATCTATTTGTGGATAACACGGAAATTAGTTACTGCAAATCAGATGAAATGCCTCTAACGCGGGAAATAATTGTGGAAGGAGGCACCATAGGTTAGAAGTGTTTATCTGAGAAATTTTTTTTTAGAGAGATACAAAATCTTTTTGGCACCAGACAAAATCATAACTTTAATCTTCCGAGTAAATGAGCCAAAATTATATATAATACCTTTATTTCCTGCTTTTAGAATTTTTTGGGTGTTCTCTTTATTTTGTTGCTCCTTTGAACATCTATAATATAAAGGAGAGCAGAGAGAGAAAAAAGACAAATGTCACATCTGAATCCTACATTAGCAGCTCTCTCTCACTTATTCAAATTTCAAATATTGTATCTCTCTTCTACTACAAACAGAGCTCTCTCTCATTCGCGGCACCAAACAACTCCTCCCTCAAAACTCTCTTAAATCTCAACCCAGCCCTAATTTCAGCCACAAATCTCTCATACCCATTCCTAAATCTCATACCCAGCCCTTAATCTACCAGCCAGAGTATAGAGAAACGGTGCGATAATCTTCAATTTCAGCCCCAAGTCGCAGTCATCTCTCTCTTCTACTCTCCCGCCGGTGCGATAACGGCAGCGTAGCATACACAGTCGCAATTTTAGCCCAATCTCAGTCACTATACACAGTCGCCCAATCTCAGTCGCTATACACCGAAAGCCAGAGTCTCCGAACACCGAAAGGTTTTATCCTTTTTTTCTGTTTTACAGCTTGATTTTTTTTCATTTTTTATCATAGTTTTATCATATTTTTGGTACTCATAATTAAATTTTATTACCCTTTTCTTTGGTTTACTAGAAGAAAATAGTTCCTTGGCTTATTCTAATATAACTTGCAATGTTGTTATGCGAGGGCCTAAAACCATTCATCTCAAAGACTTAGTTGATGCTGCACTTGTAGAATCATCCCAGAATGGGATCTCTGTAGGTGTGTTTATTTAAGGTGCTTCATTGCTTAACTACATTATTTGTTTGCTGCCAATATTTAATAGGTACCCTCTTTATTGGCTTGGAAAGAGAAAAATTAAACCTTTTGTATAACAGTAGACTAGCAGGCAGCAGCAGGAGAAAATAAAACTTAAACGTAATACAAACATGAAAATGTGTAAAATGGCTTATTTTGAATTTAATTCGAGGCTAATTTTCCAAAATAAAAGAAACTGTAAAACAAGAGCTATCAAACAAAATTGTAAGGTGACATTTTTATTTTACTGAAGTCATTATACACACGGGAAACACTATTAAATAAACAAAATTTATCTGCACAAATGATTTGACATATTGAAAAAATTATCTGGTTGGGTTTACCCTTATTCAACTCTTTGAAAACATGAAGAAAAAAAGCCTTAAACTCTTAAGATGAAGAGAATTCCAACTATTTTCAATGATCATCAACTATAATACTTGAGAGTGGCAAAATCTCGACATAATAGACTGATCAATTTTCAGATGCAACGCAAGTATGATTCTAATACAAGTCAAATATTAGCCACTACATAGCACCTATAGATGGTATGAACACTAACGGATTATATGGTGTAAGACAAGTCAAATATCAGTCTTGTCATTCCCACACATAGTTAAAACTATTTAAAATTATGGATAAAACAAATATTCGCGACTAAGATAGCATGTTACTGGATAAAACAAATTTTGCTACTATGGAGATTTCAAGCTACTCAAGGAATATGCTTGTCTAGGAATATGCATTGAATTCACAAACAAGTGGTAAATTAAAATGTGGATGGTGCATGATTGAAAATGGTAATGGGGCGAACTCTCCCTGGAACACACTTTTTTGAATGTTTTGCACATCAAACTATTATGTCCGCAAAGAAAAGAAACCCCCCAATGGTGGAATTGGGTTTTTCGTTGAGATATAAAATATTAATAGCTTCGTGGAAGATTTTAGTGGTAGAGAATCAGAATTGTATTTTACCACTGTCTTACTTTCAGAAGTATGCTTTTTGTTGTAAACCTAGCTATCTATTGTGTTTTGGCACTTATAAATAGTTTAGCCATGTCTAGATACCAAGCATGTTAATGTGGGTTTATTTCTGTGCTCACTGGAATGATGGATGAGGGAGATGTTGATCTGTTATGCTTGACATGTTCTATTTAGAGGGAGAAGAATTGAATATGCTTAGAGGATGTCTTCTTGGTGATCATTGTTTAATTATGTGAACTGCAATTACAGTTACAGATGTTAATATGTTTATTTTTTGTGTTATGGTTAAGAACTGATTAAATTTTCGATATTGCATAGTTGAATTAACATACATGCATACAAGGTGCTGGAACTTAATTGTTGTATATATGTGAATTCATGGGTGTGTGTACTTACATATTTACATGTGCAATTTCTGTCGTGTTGACAGTTGGACCGATAACTGCGGTACCTGCATTGGGTGGGCAAAGTTCTGTCAATGCAAGTACCCCAGAACACTACAAACAAATGAATTCGTTTTATCATTGAGGCTTGCAGGTGTAAACTTGAGCTATTTTATAGGTTGAGGCTTGCAGGTGTAAACTCGACCTATTTTTGTTACTGTTATTAAATTATGTGCAAACCTTAAAGAAGTTGATTTTGCAAGACAACTCCATTCCCAGGTTATGAAGAGTGGGTTTGAATCTACACTTATGGTAAAAACTACACTATTCCCAGGTTATGATGCCTTCAAATTATTTTGTACAAATCATAGAGTTCATAATGTGGTGACATGGATAGCCATCATTAGTGGGTAATTGAAGAATAATGACATAGAGCAAGTAAATAAGCAAGCTGTACATAGAGCAAGTTGTATTCATCTCCGGGTGTGTAAATAAGAAATTCACAATTATTTATAGATTTGTAAGTTTATATTTATAGTATAATTTATTGAATTAAAAAGAAATTCAATAAATATGATGAATGATTTCAAAAGTTATTTTAAATTATTATAATAGATAATATATCTTCAATTTCGAGGACGTGCATTTTAAACTATATAATTCATTATTTAAACTAGCCTGTGCATTTTATTACCCTTTTCTTTGGTTTTCTTTTTCTTTTTTTGTTGTTGTTGCACCCCTAAAGTGGAGTACATTTAATAGTCATTTAAATGATTTTCGTGAGTTTGTTGGTTGGAAGCTCATAGTAACTTCTTAGTCGCATAACAAAAGATTTATAACACACAAGCAAGCACATGAACTGTCCTTTTCAAATGAACACCTCTCTATTCAATGGTAGTACTAGGAACTGTCGGTTTCATTTTTATGGCAGGGTTAAAAGTTCTCTTTTTAGTCTTTGTGTTCTTCTTATTAATAGTACTACACATAGTGATTGCAGAAAAAGAAAATGTGGAGTTTTTACTTTTGTTTGTAGGAGTATTTGATATTATTTGATTGTGGTAACTTTAAGCGTGAATCGAAACGTCTATATTGGAAAAAGTTCACTTATGTTTGAGCATGATTTAAATTTGTATTACATTACATTTAGATAAGAGTTTAGTATTTAAAATGTCACTATAGGGCTCTATCATTCAATCCCAAAATGTGGAGTTTTTACTTTTGTTTGTAGGAGTATTTGATATTATTTGATTGTGGTAACTTTAAGCGTGAATCGAAACGTCTATATTGGAAAAAGTTCACTTATGTTTGAGCATGATTTAAATTTGTATTGCATTACATTTAGATAAGAGTTTAGTATTTAAAATGTCACTATAGGGCTCTATCATTCAATCCCAAAATGTTTTTGCTTAAAAGACATAATTTAAGTAAATTTTTTACCAAAGTAAAACTTGTGGTGAGAGCTTTAAACCCCATTTGACATAATTTATGTTAGGTTGATTGGAGTGAGCTGTATCCAGGGACTTGATTGGCTCCAAATACTTAAACCTTATTCGCTGAAATCCTTTTCATGGACATTATTCTTAATGAAAAATGACACCAATTAAAGAAGTTAAACATAAGATGTCAAGAAAATAAACTCAACAGTTTGAAACCTCAACTATCATCAAAATTGAGGGAATTCCTCTCTTACAGAATTAGATATAGTATAAATAGAGCTAGGCTCGGAAGATTTGGAACAATAGTATTGAATGTACTTTTGAAACTAAGCATAGTTTTGATCAAATGTTAAGTTTTTGTCATGATATTCAAGATATAACCATGCACTCTGTGGAATCAATTCTCCGTCCATATATGTGATGATCTTCGTCACAAGCTACAAACAACTTTTGGCATATACGATCCAACACAGTCTCAAATCGAAGATTACGGTTTATATTTGATTGATCAGTTGCTACATGAATCTGGCAAAAAATTGGATGACTTCCCACCTATGCCACACCCCGTTCAAAATTGGAGTTTTGTTTCAGGTAATAGATTGTTGATCGATCATATGCAACTACGAAATGAAGCTAATCAACTGAATGACCTTTTGAATATTGATGTTTTAAATAATGCTCAACGTACGGCTTATGATGCTATCACTATCTCCGTTGATGAAAATCAGGGCAAAATGTTTTTCCTCAGTGGAGGTGCAGGAACTGGGAAAACCTTTTTGTACAACACCATCACCACTAAAATGCGCAACGAAGGTCATATCGTCATTACAGTTGCTTCATCAGGAATTGCATCGTTGTTGTTGTTAGGCGGTCGGATAGCTCATTCTACATTTTGCATTCCATTCGATATCATAGAAAGCTCGGTATGTGGTTTTAGCAAACAGTCACCGCATGGGGAATTATTTAGGGAGGCTCGCTTGATAATATGGGACGAAGTTCCCATGCAGCATCGACATGGTGTTGAGGCAGTTGATCGCACACTTCGTGACGTCCGTGATGATAACCGACCATTCGGTGGTATCACGATTGTGCTTGGCGGGGATTTTCGTCAAATACTACCGGTGATACCTAAGGGTCAGCGAGAACAAATTGTTTGTGCATCTTTAAGACGTTCTACAATGTGGGCGAGTGTGTGCGTATTGACTTTGAGCATAAACATGCGTCTGCATAGCAATCATCCTGCAAATTCTTCTCACGCATCTTTCTTGGAAGAGGTGATTTATATTACAGATTATTCATTTAATTATTCATTAAAAATGTACTGATATGTTTCACATCATACTTAGATTGGGATCGGTACGCAAGATACTGTGGAACTTCCTCCAACGATACACAGGTGTCGAACTCTGCATGAACTAATTTCCAGAGTTTATCCACAACTAGATATGCTCAGTGTGGTAACCCCATCCTACTTAACTGAGCGCACAATTCTTTCTGCTCGAAATGATGATGTCTGTGCCATCAATGATGCTGCTCTACAAATTTATCCTGGCGAGACGTATACCTACTTGGCAGCTGACAAGGTGTCAGATGGGGACGAACTCTGTCGTTCTACCACTAATCAATATCCAAGTGAGTTTCTAAATTCTCTAAACCCGCCAGGTTTACCGCCTTTCAAGTTGGAGCTAAAGGTCGGGTGCCCCATCAAATTGTTGAGGAATATAGCCCCGAAAGATGGACTCTGTAACGGGACCAGACTAATGGTTGTCAAGTGCGCATCGCGGGTTATTGAGGCTAGAATTCTAACTGGTGACAAATCTTCGAATCTGTGTTTCATTCCGCGGATATCATTATCACCGTCGTCCAAAGATTTACCATTTCAAATGACTAGACGCCAATTCCCAGTACGCTTAACATATGCTATGACAATCAATAAGTCGCAAGGCCAGTCAGTCAAGTTTGTTGGTGTAGATCTGCGCTTGCCTGTATTCAGCCACGGTCACCTATATGTGGCCATGTCTAGGTGCACATCGGCTGATCGCATCAGTGTCCTTCTCCCTCCTAATGAATCATCTATCACGACAAATATCGTATATCCGGAGGTGTTGTTGGACTCTGTGTAAATATTACTACCTTTTTTAATGTTTTGCAACTTAGGTCAGGTAATTGGTTCATGACTTTTGTTACGTTCCAAGCAATCAACAAACTTCTTTCTTGGTAGAAAAATTGTTTTGTCAGATTCTTGATTTGAAATGCTCTTCATTTGTTAGTTTTAATGTATGTCGTACCTTTAGTCTACTCCTTTAGTAATCTTGAAATTAGGATTTTTGATTAACATTTTCCCTAACTAATATCAAAATTCATATCAAAATCAAAACCCTTGCACTGGGATGTTTCTAATTCAAATTTCCAATAACCTAATTTCAAAACTAATTGGCAGCACCTAATATTGTCATTTTGAGAGAGATTAAAAACTGAAAAGTACCTGATTAGATTCGCTCTTAGACGTTTGGGAATGGACAACAGTCCGCAAGTCCAATATTATGAACTGTCGTAGTTATAGCTGCCGGAGATGAGAAGGCGGTGGCGTTATTAAATAATATTTTGAACATATTTATAGTAACCACTTGAGCCCGAATCAAGTCTCAAATTTACTGTCTCACGAGTACTATTTATATTAACCTTAAATTTTAAGGTCACATTGAGCCCAAGAGTAGCATCTAGTCCTTGAACATATTGAAACAACCTATCCTAACTTGAGCCATCTTGATTTATACTCTTTTTGAAGTGTTTATTTGTGTCTTTTTTTAGTGAGGGTGTTTTTTTGTGCACTCATTGTCATATAGTATAAAAGAGAAAACAAGAAATTGCGAGTTCTGGAAGTAAAGGAGAAATTATAACCTTATATGAATTATTAGTTAGCCAATGAATCATGATTTACTTTTAAAAAAATTAAGCTATTTACTTTCATATTGAGTTAAGTGAAAATTTGGATCACTTTCATAATTATAGATTGTTTTTTGGTATACATTTATTTTTGCAGATTAGTATTGTAGATTTCTTTTTCATGGAATTTATTTTTTTCAAGCTTAGCTGTGACGCCCCCAGAATAGGTATACAACACCCATTCTGAGTCGCCAAATACATGGTACAGAAAGCAAACTACAACTTCAATAATACAATTGTCGTGCAAAATACGACAACACATACTGTGAGTTTAAATACAAATATTGTCTTTTAGACAATATCCACACTCAAATAAATCCTCATTACAATTATTCAAACACTATTTTACAGAAATAGTGAGGACTGCTAATACATCTTTCTAGAACCATCACTCCATACCCCGACTAGATCCTGCTATGTTCTCACCTCCTGAGAAGAAAAATGGAACAAAAAGGAAAAGGGTGAGCTCAACTAGCCCAGTAAAGAATATTATGACTAAGATAATATACAACAAATTATCGTTAGTCTTCAACAGGAAAAAATCTGATAAAATATAATTGACAACAAGTTTTAGATCAACAACTGCAGCGGAAACAGCAAACCATTAGAATAGTCAAGTAGAGAAAGAATTCTACTATCTTCTAAGATTTAAAAGTCCATCATCAATATTTTATCCCTGTAACATCAATTAATAATCATCTTTAACTAAATATTCATCTTTGCACTACAGGCCAAAGATATTCTCCGGAGTCAAGTTTAAACGTTGAGCACAAGCAGGAGAGATAAAAGAATGGGTAGAACCGGTATCTAGTAAAGTATAAACTTCGCAAGAATTCAAGATTAGCTTACCTGTGATCACCTCGTTCGGGTTTCTCACGTTTTGGCCAGTTACGACAAACGCTCTTCCAGGAACCGCTGATTTCGCCTTATCCGGGACAGCCCTTGGAATCACCACTCCCGCTGAACTTGGTTTCGCTATAGTACAATCTCGAGCGATGTGGCCTTCCTTCCCACAGTTGTAACACACCTTGGATTGTTGTGGACAGTTTGGGCTGATATGTCCCTCTTTCCCGCATTTGTAACATCTAACTGGCGGTCGTTCTCCTCCCCTAAAATTTGTTGTTGGTGCTGGTGCTGGTGCTGATGTCTTCCCGTCATTGTTGAATCTCCTCTTTCTGAAATTTCCACTTGACTCACCTCTCCTATTATCATGGCCACGATGACCACCCGAGTGGTTACCGCCTTTGTTCGTATTTTTCCCTCCTCGTTGGTTATCATCGCTCTGATGATTGTTGTCACCGGTATGACCCTGGTTGTGGTCCCTCGGTTGAGTATACTCATTATCTCTCTCTAATAATTGCGCCCTGTTGACAACGTCTGAATACAAAGAAAATTTATGAGAGATAAGGTATTGACGAATCTCAGGTTTTAAACCTCTCAGAAACATCTGCGTCATTCGTTCCTCATTTTCGACCAAATGAGGTGCAAACCTGGATAACTCTGCAAACTTCGCCTCGTACTGGGACACCGTCATGTTGTTTTGTTCCAGTCTAATAAACTCAACCTCCTTCATATGACGAATACTTTCAGGAAAGTACTTGTCATTGAACAGTTTTTGAAATGTTTCCCAGGACATGTTGAGTGCGTCAGGCTGGGTACGCTTCACAGACTCCCACCAGTAGTCTGCCTCACCGCGGAACATAAATGTGGCGAATGGAACCTTCTGTTCCTCCGTGCATCCCAAGACATCAAATATCTTGGTAATTTGCTTGACCCACGTTTCCGCCATGATCGGATCCGGCTTTCCCTTAAATTCTGGTGGTCCCAATTCTTTGAACTGCTTAGCTGTGACAAACCGCGCGTTGTTATCATTTCCACCCGTATTCTGCACACGAGTCTCCCTCGTCTGATTTTGCATGAACTGCAAAAAGCTCCTAAACATTCCATCATTCATCGTTTGCTCGGTAACGTTGTTTACAGGAGGAATATTGCCTTCCTGTTGCACGTTCCCCTGGGTAGTGATCAAAGGTGTCTCCACGGTCTGATTTACTCCATTATTAACGTTCTCAGCTGCCATTCTTAAATACTGCCATAAAACAAGGGTTAATAGTCATGTCATATATTATCCCTATACTCTGACCGACCAAATAAACACCAAATAAACTTAGTCAGGTCATACTAGCGAAGGAATTCCCCGTCTCTCCCCTCCTAGTTCTTGTCTCACATCTCAGCCAGGGATCATATCCCTAAGCTCTGATACCAACTGTGACGCCCCCAGAATAGGTATACAACACCCATTCTGAGTCGCCAAATACATGGTACAGAAAGCAAACTACAACTTCAATAATACAATTGTCGTGCAAAATACGACAACACATACTGTGAGTTTAAATACAAATATTGTCTTTTAGACAATATCCACACTCAAATAAATCCTCATTACAATTATTCAAACACTATTTTACAGAAATAGTGAGGACTGCTAATACATCTTTCTAGAACCATCACTCCATACCCCGACTAGATCCTGCTATGTTCTCACCTCCTGAGAAGAAAAATGGAACAAAAAGGAAAAGGGTGAGCTCAACTAGCCCAGTAAAGAATATTATGACTAAGATAATATACAACAAATTATCGTTAGTCTTCAACAGGGAAAAATCTGATAAAATATAATCGACAACAAGTTTTAGATCAACAAGTGCAGCGGAAACAACAAACCATTAGAAGAGTCAAGTAGAGAAAGAATTCTACTATCTTCTAAGATTTAAAAGCCATCATCAATATTTTATCCCTGTAACATCAATTAATAATCATCTTTAACCAAATATTCATCTTTGCACTACAGGCCAAAGATATTCATTTGTATCATCAGTCGGTCATGTTCATCTCAACACCTGTTCATCTTTGCACTACAGGCCAAAGATATTCATCAAGTAATTATACATCTTTGTACTACAGGCCAAAGATATTCAGTAATATCATCATTTAGGACTGAGGATGATGAAAAATATCTTAAAGAGAACGAATCCAATGAGACAGAAGGACAAATAGTAGGGATTCGTATAACAGTTTATCCAAGATCAATAATACTTCATAATAATCAATTGTGAAGCAGAATTCAAAAATAAAGATCAAAACATGGATACAATCAAAGATAGTAACCATAATAGACATCTTGGACAAAAAGGAAAAATTTTATTTTTCGGTGAATAGTGCCGTATTCGTGAATAGTGCCGTATACGTGAATAGTGCCGTATACGTGAATAGTAACCCCCGACACAAAAAGTTCCAAATTTGATAAAAACTCATATCAATATTTCAGCATAATGATATTGAAGAAAATAATATCATTAAGAAGAAAATAATATCCCTTACCTCAAAATATCAGTACTTCTGGTCGGAATACCGGTATAAGGCTGAAAGAAACTTGCTCTGATGAATAGAAACTCTCAAAGTATCTAAATACTCACAAAATACACTCAATAATCTAGAGAGAGAAAGAGAGAAAACTTGTTTCTGGTGTAATTTTCAATTCTAACTTAGCCCTCTATTTATAGGAAAATTTTGGTAGGTTTGACCTGCAACCTGATGGCTTTACCTGCTACTATTCCCACCTACCACATTTGAAATATAATTCAGTACATTTCTTCACCAACCACAAGTGGGGCCCACCAATTCTAGAATTTTCTATCAAAATGATAAACTCCGAAAATTCAACAATTTCTGAACCAGTCATCTTGTAAAATTCATAATAAATCATACGTTCATTTTTAACGGTTCAAAATTTGTGGGCATATACTCAACTTATATATGTATAACATATCCAAAAATTACCACGATCCAACGGTCGGATTAAAAATTATAACCCCCGCAAAATATCTCAAAAACCCTGATTTTTAATACCTCCATTCCGACAAAAATATGGATAAAAACCTCAACATTAACTCCTTCATTTTTAACCACAAAAATATATATCCCTCATTTATATCCACATAAAATAAATATTTCCTTATCATATGAATCAATAATTAATTATTCATAAATAATATTACAGAATCACATTTATGACAACCAGGCCGTTCCCAGGAAAGAGGGGGCTTTCCAATAAGGATTTCTCCTTACTGGCGTGCAATTAGATGACCAAACCTCTCCTTAGACAGAACTTTCTAGACATTGCCAATAATGTTATCTAATAATATTATTCAAATAATATGAATTATTGATCTGATAAATGAAAATACTGTGCAGCAATAATTATTGAAACAACAATAATATAAAATATCAATGCAGCAATTATTGAACCAATAAAATAAAATATTGAACAGTAATCACTGTAACAATTATTGAGTAGTGCCTTCTTACGTACGAATCAATAATTCAACTATACTGTGCAATCCGTGTGCTACTATGCAACCACGCGTTATTACTGTATTTTTAACCACCGGGTATTTAAACAGTGTTAACGGTAACAACTACACCATTATTAATAAACAACTTATACTTGTCGTTTTCTTCATCCAATCGCTTTCCGTTATGGGGCCCACACAAGGCTGCGTCGTCGTACGAATATTCCCCGACAGCAAGAATATTCCACGACCAACCGAATATTCACCGACCAAAAATAAATATTTTATAACCACTTGCTTATTTTGCAAAATTTGTACATTTCACCCATAACCAAAGTATTATATCAAATTAACCCCCTTATTATTCACAATAATATTTAGAGAAAATTTGATTTTATTCATTAATAAGTTGGGGTCTTACATTAGCATTAGGTATAGACCGACTCCTAGAAGAAATTGGTCGTTTTGATGTTACCTTACTTTTCTTGTGTCTGTGGATGTCATTTATATCTCCATCTCCATCTCCATCTCCATCATGCATTATTTTCTATGATCAATAGGAAAAATAAATTCTTTAATTATGTAAACCAATTAAAATGAGTGTGTGAGACTTTGTCTTAGGATCCAGAAATTCAAACAAATGCTAAAGATTTGAACTGAGCCTTAATGGAGAATAGCACAGTCGAACATTCTCATTAATATCAGTTTATTCATAGTTCTAAAAAAATTTCTTCAGGTAGAGAAAATGGGAGAGAGAAACTTATGACAATAGTTAAATTAAGTAGTTTGTGTATCATGTTTCTTTTGCTATTGCAGGGGTTTGCGACCTTTGACTAAAGAATGCCATGCTGCCAAGTTTTTCTCAAAGCATATGAAGGTTGAGGATCAGGTAGTGATCTCTTTTCTCAAAACTTTTATTAGGACCGAGTACTGGAATCTATAATATAAGGTGAGGAGGTCTTTTAAAGCGTTTCGTTGTTCATAAAGTAAAGTAAGGGTTCTTATGTTTCGGATTTACAGTTGTTTTATTTTGACTCACATATTTTGATAATTTTTATATTTTAAATATTTTCAGGTATATATTGAAAGATACTTGGTGTAAGCTGTAAAATAATGGGTCTTATGCTCAAAATGTTGTTTCTCTATATTCTGCATGTTTGTATATTTTTGGTTCCATCTTTTGTAAAGTTAACTAATTATACATGGTTATTATGATTTTTTGGTATGGAATGATTGTTTTTTTGGTGGTTTGTGTATGTATTGATGATTGTAAGTTTTGTAGACAAGTTTAAAATTTTTTGGAGTTTTATTTTTAAAGGAAACTCTGCCGTAGTTTCTTGAAATTAGTACCGACTAGCTTGATGTTTTGGTGGTTGGATATGGGTTGATGATTGAGTATGTGTTAATTGTTGTGTTGGTATATGTCTTTAGAATTATGTAATATTTTTCATTACGTCGTGCCTTTATGTTGTTATATGTACATCATGCACTGGTATTAATCTAATCTAATTTCAAGATGGTTGTTATATGTATATGATGCGTCTATATTTTGTGTCACTAGGAGATAATTCTCCTCTTAATTGCATGTGTTTGTTGAGAAAGAGCAGTGCAAGTCCCAGATATCACATGTTGCCGCAAAATAACTCTCATTTCAATTTTTTTTCTTTCATAATTTATTTTTTGTTTTTTGAGAATTATACAGTGCCTTCAGGTGCGGGTTATCGCTACCAAATAGCTCAATGATTGAGTTTGTATTAATTGTTGTGGTAGTATGTGTCTTTAGTTAATGTAATAGTTTTCAAATTTTAATTTAATTTTACGTTGCGCCGTGCCTTCAGGCACGGGTTATAGCTAGTAATAAATAGAACACAACTATATACACAAAAATAAAGCAAAAATTAGCATCACTGTTTGGGCTAGTATAACACAAAAGGTTGGCCATATCACATGTTTATTGGTATAACATGCACGCTATCCCAACATTGAATGTCAATGTCAACCTAGTGGGGGAACATATAAATTTGTACCAAAATTTGGGGAGGGGGGAGTTGTAAAATAATTCCCAATAGTAAGGGGGCAAATTTATATAATATACATCTTTATTTCTTTATTCATTACTCTTGCTTTAAAAAACAGAAATTTGGGGCAGGACCAAAAAAACAAATGAAGCATGTAATTTTGAATCATACATACTTTAATATCATTTTTATCATGTAAATAGCGTGCATGTAATTTTAGAGGTGGTATCTAGCGTTCGAAATTGAGACCAATCAACAAACACCACTTTATTTCTGAAATGTATATTTAACTGCATGACCCTGAAGGATTCAACAACAAACAAATCAAGGAAATAAACATGACGCTGAAGGATAAATTTATCAGAAATAAGTAAAACTTAGATAAAAGCATAGTTTTTTAGACAGGTTGAATGCCACATGATAAACGATGTCACAATAGTAAAACTGCATATTAATCGAATAGACCTTTTGGTATGGAAAATGATGAAATGTGAACTGACCTTTTGGTAGATCTTGTGAAAAATAGACAATTGCACCAGGAGCAAAGCCAGCAGAGTACAAGTGTCTGAAAGATAACCAAATAATGAGAGTAGCTAATTCAACTTCCAAATTTTAGATGTTTAATGAGATAAAATGGTAAAGCATTAGGAAAAAGAAAAGACAAAAAACCACGAGTTCTAAGAAAATAAGATGTTCATATTTGTAATGCTTACATATATAAAATGGGAGTTCTGGTCGTGCAATCACTTTTGTGAGAAGATGTGGCTTCTAATGTGGCTTCTAATGTGTGATTATCTGGGAATCGAACCCGAATTACAGCCTGCAGAATGAGACGTGTGCTTATCCCCAATGTGAGTCGTCACAAGATCACAAAATATAACTATTTGAAAGATAATCATCTTCAAAAGTAATTATCTGGTAAGAACATTATAGCTATACAGGTTACACATACCACACTCTTTTACAGTTAATACCAAAACATATTAGGGTCGAAGCGTGCTGAAAGTCTGCCGCCTAGGCGGCTGAATGAAAATAAAAATAAAAAAAGGGGTACCTTATCAATTTGAACCATCAAAAGCCAGAACAAAAAAAGCCCTAGGATTATACTTTACGTTTCAAGATTTAGTGGGTACCCAAAACACTAAGCGTCACTATTTTGTAAGAAAGCAAACTGAAATTGAAGAAAATCCAAGATAAGGTGCCGAGGAAGAAATACCAAGATAAGGAAGTCCGTGGGCTGGTGGGTGGATATCGAAATACCAAGATAAGGAAGTCCGTAGGAAAGTCGATCACCACGACCTAAGGTGCCGAGGAAGAAGAGAGCCAAGAGGAGAACTGCTTCGTGTTTCTCTGTCTTCAACTTCTTCTACTTTTGCGTTTTTCAAGCTCCGTGAGAGAGATCGAGTTGTTTGGGGGTGGGGATCGAGTTGGCTGGGCTCTGTGAGTGTAAGAAGAGAGAGAGAGATAGAAGGTTTAAAATTTGAATAAAGAGGAATGGTTTAAAATTTGAATAAAGAGGAATGAGAGAGAGCTGATGACGTGGAGCAGATGGGACATTTATGTTTTTTCTCTCTGCTCTCCTTTATATTATAGATGTTGTTACTTGTTACCCTGGTATTACACGTGACAAGGAAAAGAGATTGATATCACACGCGCTATTCCTAAACGCCGTCCTCTTTTTCACCTTACCATCTCTCTCGTGTTTCCGCTTCCGGTTGTTTCTTATTTTTAAATAAAAAATTAATACTTATTCCGTTTCAAATTACGTAAAATTAAATTAATTTTTTGAAAAATTAATTTATTTAGTTTATATTAATACACTTATAATTATTATAAACTACTTAAAAAATAATACTAATTATAATATTTATTATTTTAAAAACTTAAATTAGTCATGCAATTTTAATTTTAAATTAATTTTTAAAAATTTAATAATGATCCTCTAATTCGGAATAGAAGGAGTATATTTCTACACTAATTATTATCAATTACATGAATAAATATAAGTGCCATTTTTTAATTTTTTTTATAATATGATAATTCACCTTGGACATGAAATTTTCACAATGCATAATTGAATTATTTTAAATAATATAAAATTATAATAACAAACTGATAAATATTGTGTTATTTTGTAGTATTATGAATAAAAATTGTCATTTATTTTGAATCAGCTCATTTTATAAACAAAACCTTATTATATAAAACAAATGGAGTAAATATTTTTTAAAATATTTATAATATTAATAAAAATTAAATAATTTAAATTCCAAAGTTCATCAGCAATTAAATATAAGTTAGAAAATGAAATGAAAATTTGCTGTTAAAGAAAGAGTACGACTCTTTTCACTTAATGTCTAACCGTATCAGTTCTCATGTACTCTCTCTCTCACTCACACGAAACCTTGCCCATTTCTCTTTCACTTTTTTGTCTTCTTTTCTTTGCATTCAAAGCCACAATGAACCTCATTCTCTCTCTTCAAACTCTTTCCTCTCCAGGACGATGGAGCTCGCCGCCGGTGTAAAATATTCCATTTTTCCGGCGTGGAGCTCTGAATTTCTTGTTACCATGTCTACAGGCTGTTAAAGAGGGCAGGATTTTTAAGTTAGTTCTGTTCGTGTACATAAATTTTGTGATACGAACAAAATTTCTCTCTAGTGTATATAAATATGTATATATACATTTAGTTTGCTGTGGATGGTAAACAGGAGGAAATCCTGCATGACATTTACAAGTCAGGCACAGACACCGAGGTATTATTGTTCTATGTACGACATCTCTCATTCATCTTTTTGATAGTAGTCTTTAATAAGTGCTTTGGGTTTCTTTTTCTAAAATCTACTGCTTCCAGCCTTGTGAGATGCTATTAAAATAATTCCGTAATTTATTGTCTAAAAGAACGAAATTTGCTGAGGATACCGTTTAATCATACATTTGTTTAGCTGGTTGATCATATTTTTTTTTTGTTACGTGTGATGATTTTTTAAGGTACTGTTGAGATTGAACTTTTGGGGTAAAATTGGTTTGAATTATGTAATAGCGTGATACATATGCTTATATCCCCGCCCCCGTCCCCCACTTCCACACTGGTTTTTGTTGGATTTGGTGGGCAAATTTGTAAATAGGTTTTTGATTTTCTAAGCTGCATTCTACTTGGATTTTCGGAATTTTTACCGAGACATGCGAATGCTTTGGAATATTTTTTTCTTGTAACAGTTCAGATCCTGCTTCTCTGTGAAGAACCCCTCTTTGCTTGATTTCCTGCCCTTAGTCAACTTAATATATCCTGATAACTTATGCTTTCCAGGATCTATTTTTGACTTGTTGCTACAATTTTTTCCATGTTTATCTTTTTAATGTCAAGTTGTTCCAGCACTCATTTGCTAGCTGAAAAAGGAACCTTATTTATTTATTTCTTTATTTATTATTAGTACTATTATTTGTGGGCGGGGGTTGGTTTTTTATTTGCAGGCAAGGAAGTTTAGGTCTCTCTGCTTCTATTTTACTGATAATGTTGGCATTGTATTTCGCTGATAATGTTGCTCAATGAAATTCATTTACTTTATGAGGTAATTATCTCCAGGAATAATTAAATAGTTCTTGAGTTGAGTTGATTGATGGTGCTTATTAATTAGTTAATTTACAAAAGTCAGTGCTATTACTCTGTATTTTTATATATATATTAAAATGTGTTTCCATTTGGCAGGCACAATTGGGTTTCCGGAAGCCAAAAATTATGTCTGATCAGCAAGGTGAGCCATATTCATTTTTTATGTACTGATACTTTATTTCAAAAGTATTCATTTGTTTTCATTACACGCAAGGCACACTAAAAGACAGGACGGTCTTGGCATGATATATTTGGCTATATGATAACCATATGTGTTTAAGCTTATAGATCCAGTTTTATTAATAGAAACTGGTTCTTTTTATTGTTATGGCTTTTGATGCTTCTTGTTTGTAGAAGTTGTTAGAATTAAGGTTGATATCGTGGGAGACTTCCATTTTTTTTTTCGTGGGATTCATGGAGATATGTATACGGCAATCCATGGATATGGTGCATCCAACGTCTTCCAGTGTGTGGGGGCAAAGGACTAACATCAAACGTGAAAGGATAAATATCTTAATGACTCGTATCATTAAGATCTCATTTTACTGACTGACTGTCCTCAGACAAGTCTATATTACTGTAGGTTATCAAAACCTCATGGAGATTTAGGCTGGTTGTGTGGCACTATTAAGCAAAAACAGATTGTATTTGACATCATTTTTAAGAACTGCAATTTCTATATATAATGACTAGTATTTGATACAATTAAATGTGGTGTTTCAAAGTATTTATTTGTATGCACATTATATTACTATTTATGTTAGTGATTCCTGCTATATTGACACATGGGTTGGTTGGTCTTCTATTTACTTTGTCTACATAGAATTGTACCTTTTTAAACAGTATTTTTTTTCAATATTCCAATTTCTTGGGAGTTGGGACTATCGTCTCTTTGTGTCTAATGCAATTTGATAGTGATTATCAATTCCATTGAACTATATGATTGATGTTACATACATGGCTCTCACAGTCTCACTTCTTATGCTCCACGTACTCTTCATGCATATTTTTAGTTGTGACTCATGCATAAATACATAGTTGCATTTATTTCATGCAGGCATTTATAGTAATGTTCATCTAAACCTGCGCAGTGATATTATCAGCAGAAGATGTTCTACTTCACCAGTATGCTGATACTGCAGCCTCGTGTGACAAAGTAGAAGAACCCATAGTAGCCACTAAAGATATTGAGTTGCAAAGTATCAGAAATCTTCTTCCTGATGAAGATGATCTTTTCTCTGGAATAATAGATAAGTTGAGATGTAGTAGTCATTCCGATGGCAGTGAAGATGAAGAAGATATTGATCTGTTTTGCAGTGGTGGAGGTATGGGATTAGAAGTGGATAATTGTTTAAACCCATGCCATGAGAATTCCAATAATACAAATGGAATGTCTAATGGTGGAAGAAGTTCAAATGTCTCAATTTCCAGCAAACACTCTTATGGTGAACATCCTTCTAGAACTCTTTTTGTGAGAAACATAAATACCTATCTTGAAGATTCTGAACTTAGGTCTCTTTTTGAGGTGCGTAGTTGACTAGTAGTTTTGATGTCCTTAACCTCAAGCAGCTTATTATCACAATTCAGTCTCCTATTAATTTATTTACTGTATTATTTCACTTTCTTCTCTCAGCAATATGGAGATATCCAAACAGTGTGCTCAGCTTGCAAACACCGAGGTTTTGTCATCATTTCTTATTACGATATAAGGGCAGCTTGGAGTGCGATGAACTCGCTTCAGAATAAACCAGTGGGAAGTAGGAATCTTGACATACATTATACAATACCAAAGGTGCATTTACTATCAGACTATCAGTTACTATTTTTTTGTGATACTATACTCTAGGAAATGTCATGATAGTTCTTGACCGTATCATCTGTTTTTTTTTTGTCGTTCCATGTTTTATGCTGCTTTTAATACTAATTGTGCTTGATGATATTATGGCTTGTTGTCTGGCTTTGTTTGAATTGTCAACTTTGACTTGTAAATTTGTTAGGATAATTTGCCAGAAAAAGGTATTAACCTGGGAACCCTTGTGGTCTTCAATCATGATTCCTTTGTGTCAAATGATGAACTTCGACAAATATTTGGCAGGTTTGGAGAAATCAAGGAAGTAAGTTATTGACTGAAAGTTAGATATGGTATATTTATGAACTTTTGTAAGAGAATTGGGAAGTTATGTTGTTCTTATTTATTGGTGGCAGATTGGTAAAACATTGCAGTATCAGAGATTTATTGAATTTTATGATATTCGAGCTGCAGAAGCTGCTTTTTGTGCATTGAATAGGAAAAATATTTATGGGAAGCAAATCAAGCTTGAACTGAGTCATCCGGGTGGTGAAAGACAATGGTATTTTCTATGTAAACTCGTATTTGTTTTGTCAGCTTCCCCTTTCTCTGATTAAGATGGGTCTTTACTCTTAATTTCTAGATCAATTTAAACATGTCTGATATGACATTTTCCAAAACATAGTTTAATGGATTCATGGTTAATTTTGAATCCACCTCTTTTAGTCAGTTCTGATTCTTGTCAAGTAGCACCGTGTCCTTGATTACCTTGTTTAGCTGTTAACATGCGAAAGAGTCAATTCTGCTTATTCATTTTCGATTCTTCTCTTTTAAGTTTCATACTTATATTTCCATTCTGCAGTTCGATGCAAGAGTTCTCTCCTGTACTAGCACAAGATGAACGTAGTCGTTGTGACAGTCTTACTGACACCTCATCATCGGAACAAATAGGTATGATTCTTCCCGAGGAAAGGTTTTGCATATGGATCTAGTTAAATTGCCTCATGTTGAGAAATGTTTCACTCCATCTCTAAGCATCTTTTACAGCAAATGTTCCTCCTGCTCCGTTGACAATTAGCTGCATATATGGTGGATCCGTCTGTGGGTTACATACAAAAAGTGAGATGAATGGCAGTTGTTTTAATGAAAATGCTTTCTCTCAAGTTAGATTTAGTGTTCCAAACAGCTTTTCAGTGAGAGTGGCAACTATTAGTAATCAATTTGGGCTTCGTGAGTCCAGACATTCTTTGGATGAAGGGAAGTCAGGTAACCATCTCCATTCCCTCCCAGAGAATTATGATGGCTCAACCAATGAAGTCCCGTACAATCCTTTTAGCACTGTTGCGAACTTGGCAATTGATGTCGGCCCCAGGATATTAGAAGGCATGAACGACAGGTACAAATATATTACGGACTCGTGCCAGCAAGCGGAACATTATGAAGGTGGTAAGTAGAGTAAATTTCTGTATTCAATATTCTCTTTTGGTTATTTTCTGATTTTATTGCATATGTGAGAAATGATTATTGGGTCATCCCTCCTACAGTGGTGGTAAGATGTATTTAAGCTTCTTCTGGAATAACAAGATATGTTCCTAGTGGGATAATTGTAAACATTGTCCACGGTTAAATAATTACTGTCATTGGGATTCCATGCATGCCATAGTGTACTTGATGCCTACTTATTTGTACGAATAACTTAAGATTTCAATCTGCCTGTTTTATAATTGATTTGTTTAATTCTGAATTGATGGTCATTATGATTGTGTTTTTTTTTGTTTTTAAAATAAATTTAAATCTAGTTTTTGGCACTTCATGGACTAGCGGCTTTCCCGTTCATGAAAATCATTATTTAGAGAGACAGTCCAACTCTTTTCAGCATCTTCCTGCAAGTCCCCTGGTTTGGCTGAATTCTTCACCTTTTGTCAATGGGATTCATGCTCATTGCACTTCAAAGCAACCTGGATTATCTAGATCGTCAGGTCATGTGCTGAACACAGTTTTACATATACATGACATGCTGAATACTGTTTCACATACACAGCAATGCCGCAATGGATCAGCACCAGCTGCTAATCTTACCTGTTGGAACAGTGAGCATGCCTACATGGCTGAATATTCTGAAGTAGGTTTTCACATGGAGTCTTTTGGAAGAGTTGGCTTCCACAGGAGATCTTCTGCCCTAGCTTCTCATAACTTTTTGCATGAAGATCACATTGACACGTTTTTGAATTCTGCACTGAGCTCTCCTCAACGTACTCCAAAAGAATGCATGAAAAACCTATCAAACTGCAGAAGTGAAGCTGATTCTTGTCATGCTGAGAAGATAATGTATGGGCTAGATATTGACCGTGTATTGCGTAGGGAAGACAGCCGAACGACATTGATGATAAAGAATATTCCGAACAAGTATGTGAATCACCCCTTATTTTTTCAGTTTCTACATACAGTTATTTTTATTCCTATATTTTTGTCTTTTCTCTAAGTTCATTTCTTGTGTCTAAAAATGTCAAAAAAGAAAAACTCTTTCTTGATAATTGTTTTACTGCACTTGTTAAATTTATGTGTCCTCCTAGTTTTGCAACTCTTTAGTTTTTGGGCCCCTCTTTAAGTTTATTAGCCGTATAACATATATGATAAAGAATATTCCAAACATATATGTGAATAGCCCCTTTTTTTCTTTCATTTTTCCTGTTACTTTTTCATATACAGTTACTTTTGTTGTTGTCTTTTATCTAACTTAATTTTCTTGTCTAAAAATGTCATCTGGACCAAAAAAAACTCATTTTGATAACTTTGTGTCCACCTAATTCTGAAACTTGGGTCCCTCTCTAAGTTTATTAGCCTAAATATACCCTGGCAGTTCTGATAATTTTAGTGACTTCAGGCTGTATGCGGTTGGTCTTGGTCAATTAGTAGAAACATTTTTTTGAATCTCATAAAGGTTTTATCATTCCATGAACAGACGTTGTCTTGTGTCATTCATCTATATTGCCCATGGCATATGAACTTCCTCCATTTGGTTTGTATATGTTTGTTTCCTGTTACTGTTTCCAACGTTTTGATTTGTTATAATGGTAACTATAGGTATACTTCAAAAATGCTCCTGGCTACAATTGATGAACAACATTGGGGAACTTATGACTTTATTTATCTGCCAATTGACTTCAAGGCAAGTACATGTTTGGTGCATAACTGTTGAACTAATAAAAGAAAAAAGAGAATACCAGATTTTTTAGTATTTGTTACTGATTGCATATAATTCTTTTGACAGAACAAGTGCAATATGGGTTATGCATTTATCAACATGATTGATCCACTTCAGATTGTGCCATTTTATAAGGTTTGATCTCTCGGCCATAATTTAGTTGTGTAATCTGTTGTAGAAATTTTTATGAATCTGTACGTATTTGTCAATTGGCAAAGTCTAATATGATAAGAAGCATGTCTTCTGCAGACATTCAATGGCAAAAAGTGGAAGAAGTTTAGCAGTGGAAAAGTTGCTTCTCTTGCATATGCGCGAATTCAGGGGAAAGCTGCTTTAGTTGGGCATTTCCAGAACTCAAGCTTGATGAATGAGGATAAAAGATGCCGTCCTATTCTCTTTTGTACTGACGGTCCAAATGCAGGTGATCAGGTAGAATATCTGACAGTTATTAGGCCCTTGTATGTATTTCTCACCACATATAACCAACATAAAACTTTTTAAATTGCCTTTTAGGAGCCATTTCCTCTGGGACCCAGTATCCGCTCAAGGTCCAGCAAATCTGGAATCAGTTTACCATAATCAAGCTAGCCCATCAAGTTTTGTAGTAAGTTATTGGGCTCTTTGTCAGGTTCGATGAAGGACTCGAATTTTGAGCAAACTACTAATTGGATGCACTAGCTCTTATAGACCCACCCCGCCCCGCCCCTGTTCTCAACTCTATAGTGGCGCAAAGTGTTTTGAAACGTGCATTATTTTTGCTTTCCTTTTCTAAAGCTTTAGAAGGTTTTATTTAGAATCTTTATGATATGTGGGCAGGGTGTGAATGCTCCGAAGCTCATTTGTATATTTATCTTATACTAAATTCCTTTTATTTGCAACTCACGCCGTACTATTTTCTTATTATAAGGGGCAGAAGAAGAACATGCAGTATAGGTAGGTAGACCTGGTAAATATTGAAAATTGCTTTTGGGGTGTAAAGTTTCTCGCTACATGTTTGTTTGCAAGGCTGATATTATAATCCATGAGAAATTTAGTCGCAAATGATTAATAAGTTGATTTGACCCACTTATAAGTTATTCTTGAGCATCCCTTATAATCCAAAGTTAGGATTATTTTTTAAAATTATAATTATAATCTCAAGATAATTTAATTATTTATAATCTTTAGATTAATAATTTTAACTAAATTTAAAAACAAACAAGACGTTTAGAATTAATATTCAAATTCTAAATATAAACTTTACAAACAAATATAACCCGATCTAACCTACAAGTACTTGATGGGTACCTAGACTTATTCATATCTATACATTTAAATTTCATACACAAAATTGTATAAATAATTGTTAAAATATACTGTTCTATCTTATGTTAATTTTTCCCCTATTCTAACTCGATATTTTTTACAATTCTATGGTGGAATAATTGTTATAAAAGAAAACGTAAGTTGAATTTTTCCCCCAATTATAGATTGGAAAACTTTATTCTTATTTAAAATTTATTTTTCCCCTATTATGAGTTGGTAACACTTTTAGTATTATATATGTTTAAAATTTATATGTACTTGAGAAACATTTTGTATGGTTTAAGTTGATACCATTTATCTTTTTCATTTTCTATTGTAATTATTGCAATAAAATTATTCTTATGATACCACTTGATTTGGACAATTTATTTTTCTTCTTACAATAGTTTACACTTTAAAAGGTCATTTATAATAATTATGTCTTCGATTAAATTTATATTTCAAAGTAATTTTAATTTTTTTATTTTGTGAGTTCGAATTTAATAATCCGTACATAATATTTATTTAGTTAACTGTGACTTGTGATTTAATAATTATTTATTTAATCAAAAATAAAATCCGTCAAAACTTAATGGATTTAGTCGAGTGCCTAAAACTTATTGAGTTTGGTAATGGGTGCCGCTTGTTGGCAGGTCTTATAGGACACATTCGAGGTTTGTAGTTTTTGTTAATAATAAATTGTAGCCTAATGTCTGCGATTAGTAAATTATGAAAAATTTATTCTAACTATCCATAATTAATTTTAATAAGACAAATAATATTAAAAAATAATTATGTGCTGTAAAAAATAAATAAAAATAAAACGCCATCTTTGCAATTGAATATCTTTTTTTAAGTCAAGTACGGATTCAAGCTATGTTTTCTATCTTTACTTATTTTTTAATTGGTGGAGGCAACCTCGAATCAAATCCCTAAATCCTTGGGGTGAAAATTTGAAAGACAATTTTTTTTTTTTCTACTTTCACTGTTTTACCGCTAAAATGCTCTTGTTTTTAATTCATTTTTGGTCAAATTTTCAATTGTGAAATTGAAACACAACTCTGGATTTCGAAAAAGGATAAGGGTTTAAAATAGAAAATTATATTTTCACACGTTTGACTCTCATATTAATTAATATGTCAAATTTTTATTGACTAAAAATATCTCCAACAATCTTTTCAATCATTTTGAATACTCAAATAGGTGAGTCACATAAAAAAAATATCTCCTATAGCCTTTTATCAAATCTATAACCTCATTATCTCTCTCTTTAAATCTGCAACCTCATTATTTATTTTCAAAATATTTATGAAAGGTTAAAAATATTTATTTTGCTTGATGAATTTAATGTACAATTAATTGAATTAAAAAAACTGATAAGACACAAAATATAAAAATAATAAATAATATTCTTCTAATTTTCACGTAGTTCAACAAATTTAATTTGAAGAGTTTGAAGAGTTTTTTTTTTTTTTGCTGTTATGATTGAAGATGCTTTAATATACCGGTGATACGTGTAAAAATATCAAAAAAAATAAAAATAAATGGAAATATTAGTTTCCTTAGAATAATGGGTTATCATTAGATCTATTAGATTAGATACATATCTTGTCAGTTTTTATAGGTTAGACTCTTGATATTTTCCCACTAAAACCATCTCAATAATAAAAAGACAAATTTGTCCCTCACTGAAAAATTAAGAAACTCGTTGCATATAAATTGGAGAACACATGTACATAATATATGTATATGGTTCTTGAGGTTGCTGGAGGAAAAAACCCAAATAACTCAAGTTCTAGCTGCGTCTGCAAAATAAGCCGATGAAGAGTGATGAAGATTCCGACAGTTTCTCTGTCGGCGACGAAAATGTAGAAGCCCAGATTGACAATGAAGAGGAAGAACAAGCTCTTTTGCTGCTAATCGAGCACCGTACCAAAGAAGTTGAAAGAAACACGTCTCGCGTCTGGCATTTCGCTAGTGAGGTTACTAACGAAGTTTAAGTTCTTATCCAGTCTATCTATCATCCATTGAGAATGCCGTATTTCTCTCTTCTTCTTTTTTTTCTTTTTTACTTTTTTAGCGCACATTTCTCTGTTACTTTTTGCTTGTTCCGAAAAATACTTTCTTTGCAATTTCTAGATTTCAAAATTGAATTTACATCATGTACTAATAGTATATTTTTTTTTCTTTTTAAAACAACAATAATGGGTGTGGTTATTGTATGAAGAACTTAGATTTCTAAATTAGTAAAAGAAAAAGAAGAAAAAGTTCTGAGATTTATTTTAAAGTTCAAATCTATTGCAGTTTTAGAGACCACGTGAAACCCTCTTTGTATGTGTGTTAGGTGAGTGAGAATGTCGTTGCTATTGATCATTTATTGGATATTGTACATGAAGATTTGTTTCCTTGTAGATATTGCACACTTGTGTGCCACATTTGTCACAAGTTACTTGGTTTTCAAATTAAGACTCTAAAGTTCAAAAAACACATGCTCTAAAAGATGTTATACTTCATGTATTGATTTGCTAACACAACTTGTATGGAGACAAAACTATAGGAGGTTTTGCAGGCAGAAGCAAAAATGGTTGCTTAAAGGCAAGTTTTTATTTATTTATACGTATAAAATATTACTTGACCATGCCTATAAAGGCACTTTGACAATTAATGAAAGCAGCAAATGGCAGCACTGCATGCTCAGGATTTATTTTAATTGATTTGATACACAGTACAATTTTTCTAAACAAAATATTCAGCGCCTTTGGGCTAAACTTTAAATGTTGACGTGCGTTTGATTAACGAGTTACTAGTATTCTGTAGAAGCCATAATTTGTTTTTTAGTTGTTACCAGATATAGGTGTAGTTTACTTATTTGACAATGAAGAATTTAGTTTGCAATTTGGCAAGCGGTAGCCTTGCAAAACATATATGCCTTCTTAACCTATATGAGAGAAATATCACTGAGAAGTCTTTGAGCAGACATTACAAGCTTGGAATGAAATCTTCTGTCAAAATTGTATGTGACAAGATTTTCTTTGTTATTTTTGCTTGGATTCTTGCTAAAAAAATATGCTTGATGATGTCATTTCTAGATTAGTTCTTATTCATTTATTGTCAGCCTCATTATCAAGGTAATATAGTCATTTTTAACTAGGAGGTGTAATTGGAGGTTATAAAAGTTAAAGCATTTTAATTTTTTGGATTAGTAGACAGGCATGGGTTCAATAATCAACACATATATGTAACATTACTCAAAATGTCCTAGTAAACCTCTATATTTGGGGTTAATAGATTTGTAGTGGATTATGATCCCATAGATCGTATTATATGGACTTCAAAAAATACCTGCAAATAAGAAAAGAAAATTTTCTAACTAAGTAAGAGGCTCTCACCCTTTTTTATATGAATGGCTATAACTATTTCCAAGTTGTTAATAGTGAGAATGTTTGTTGGGTTTTCAATAGCTTGAATTACTTATATTGTTCTCCTATTAGGAAGGAGGTATGCCTCTATATTTTTGGAAATTTTTCTCTCTTTCTAATAAAGTTTTTGTTTCTATAAACTCAGTACATACCAAGTCATGATTAATGGACCATTGTGCGTTTGTGGTGCAAAAGAGCATATGAACTTTCTTAAAATTGAAATAGTCTCATAATGAATTAATTCTACCTACTGTTGATTGCTATTAATCGGTACAGTACTGACTGGAGGATGCTGGATTTGATAACTCAATATGCATTTTGAATAAGTATTTTGTTTTTAGGTACTCATCCTCCTCTTTAAGATTGGAAAATCATAGCTAATCGTCTCTTTGAAATAATTTTTTCAGCTTGAGCAATCAGAGAAGAAGTTGGAGGAGGCAAAAACTCAATTATCTCGCTTTCGAGGCCAACATAATATAATGTCATCTAAAAAAACTAAGGGTGATGTTGGAACAAATGCAAAAGTTGAACAAAGATTAGCTAGTCCTACCCATGTCTGTTCAGATTCTTCTCAAAACAGTGTGATGCCATCGAAGAATTCTCAGGGAGATGTAAAACATGAACAACGGTCATCTTGTAATACTTCCCTCCAGATGAGGGAAGGTTCTTTTCGGAAAAAGGCGTCAATGCCACAAATTATTCTTCCGGCTGTAAATACAATACCTTTTCAATCAGTTCCTACCCACACTAATAGTATTTTGGAGCCAATAGGGGAGAAACCTCGTAAAATCTATTCTGAGCTGGGGGCTGTTGAAACTCAAGCTAAAGGGACAAAAAGGAAGTTTGGTAATGCTTTTACTTGTTTCTGTCTTCCTTTTTGAGCTGTGTTTATTGAAAACTTTGTGTCTGCAACTAGAATTTGCATTAGATAGCTCCAACTGGATTCCTTGTACATCTGCATAATTGCATTCTTCTTCAAATGAGACCTATTATTCACTAAATACCTGCCTTGTAATTTGCAGAGCAGAAAGACTTGATTCCATTGATTGGTAGCAGCTCTTCAGCTCGGACGGTCCATTGTCAGACGTGTTTTTTCATATCTAGTCAGCATAAGAGAAGGTTGAGAAGTCTTGTCTTGTGTCCAACAAATGATCGGCTTTTTGTGACCAGGTAGCTTGGGCTTTCTTGACATTCTTTTCTAAGGCATCATAAACAAAAGGAAACTTGTACTTCCTCCGTCCCTAAATAAACGTCCTAATTGGTTTCGGCACGCTAATTAATAATATATTTTTTTTACCTAAATTGCCCTTTTGAATTACTTATTAATTGAAGTATTTCTCCACTTTTCTATGAAGTATTACTTCTTCCCATGTGAATTAATTTTCTAGATTATTCTTTTTGTTATTCACACATTCCCAATAAGTACTAAAAGTTAGAATGAATAGAGAAAAAGAGTCTAAAAAATCATTAAATAGAAGACATGTTATATTGGTAATATGAGAGAGAAAGTGGTATAGTTCAATAATTCCCAATGTAAACCTTTTCTCATTTTTTCAATTTCCAACAAAAGTTTAATAAAAAGATTATGAGGGTATAAGTGGAAAAATAGGATAAAAATAGTTACAAATATAGAAATAAGACATTTATTGTGGAACATCCTAAAAAAGAAATTAAGACGTTTAATATGGGACGGAGGGAGTAATATAATTCATTCCCTGATATCTCTTAACAATATAATGAGATACTTGATTAGTTTTTCTTCTGTGATGTGACAGAGGAGTTGCCTTTTTTTGTTCACTAATACAGCGCCTCTGCATTTTAACAAAACCTACTTTTAGAAAAGAAAAACAGGCAGATAAAATATTATGAGAATATGCCGTTTCATGGAGCTCTCTCCGTGCATACAATTAGAACTTTTTTCCTTAAATTTTTAGATGAAGACAACTTTCCTAATATTGCTGCATGAGCTTCATAATGGACTGTAATCATTTTAAATGTATGTGTGATATTTTGCATATTGTCTCCATATAAGTGGGAGTCAATATATACCCTGACTAGTTATTCGTGTTATGACTTCAAATGTTACAGCAACTACTTGTGGTAATAGAATGTTTTTAATTATAGCGAGTCAAATCACCTAATCTGGAAATCATCATCTATTTATATTTTAGGCATTTACTTTTGACCATAAATTTGTTACCATTTTGATGCGTGAAGTCTTCTTTTCCCCTATCTGGTTACATGTATATTGTCTTTTCCTGGTTGAAGAGCATCTCAGATGCTCTCTGTCTCCTCACATTATTTTTCATTCATATTCAACTTGAATGATGTCCTGTTTGTTGGTGTCATTTATTTGGCAACAAGCATCTCATTTGAGATCTTATTATCTTGTCCCAACTAGTTGGTTCCTCATTATCCTTTGTGCGTTTGTCGAGTTACATGTTCTCTCAATTGCAGTACTTCAAGTTTTTATGAGGTACTTAAATGTAAGAGCTTCATCAGCTGCCACTATTTTCGTCTATCTGTCTATATGCAGAATTAGAGTTTGTATTTCAAATATGTAACTTAGGGTTTTAGCATGTTTTAATTTCTACTGGAAATAATCAAACTGCATCAGTGAACTTCTATCAGTCTATGTGCAAACTGTGGTGGAGTCTGCCTTGGCCATCTTTAATTGGGACTGTTATCCATACGATCTTGGTCTTGAATTGCATATATGTACGCTTCATTTGGTAGAAAAATAAGGGGAAGGGGAGGGGGTACAATAAGGGGAAGGGGAGGGTAGAGGTACCCCTAAGGGAGAGAGTCGAGAGACATGTTCTTTCCCTTGTTTTGTTTGGTAAAATTTGAATGAATGAAAGGCAAAGAGCTACCACTTTACACTGTTTGGCTCAGGGGCGGGGATATACCTATATTTTAGTTATTTTCTAATATATATTTACAATTATTAGTTGTTTTCTATTCCACTTTAATACCTAAATCTGTGTTGATTTGTTTTGTTGTAGCGCTTTGGATGGAATTGTCAACTTGTGGCAAGTACAAGCTAGAGGGTATGTACAATTTTATGCCATTTCTTTTCCTTCCCATTGATAAGAAATTGTTACTTATATTGTACCCATCAAAAACATATATAGGTTAAGAAATGATATAAAGTTTGGCTTATTGTCTATATTAAATCATAAAGTCATAGAAAATACTCAAGATGAAATATATTTGTACTTATGGACAATAAATGCATTGCATAATGCATTAGTGATTTGATTTTTTTACTGTTCCCGTAGTTATTTGGTTCTTAAGTATGCTCTTCTTCAGAGGTGATTGCAGGTCTTTTGCTTATGTAAGCAGATTGTTATCTTTACTTTTCATTTGCTATACTGAGGCAATAACATTTCATGGATGAGTTAGACACCATCTATTACTTGGTACCAGATTTCTATGTTCTGTTGGCTTTAGCTAATTTAAGCAGCTTACTATTTCATGTTGCATCCATCTCATTGTCCAAGCATCTAAACCCTAAAAACAGAGCAGGCATTACTTGATACTTTGTTATGCCTTTTAGAAACATAGCAAATGATTCCATTTTCTATTATCTTTTATTCCCAGGAGTGAATTAAATTGTTCACTGAGGCCTTTTGTGGTTGTTATCTTAAATATTCAGATCAAGTGCCAATTTTCTAAGTAGCAGTGACTGTGCATCCGTCAAGCAAAGGAGATGGCCAGAAGATATTGCCTGGCATCCCCATGGAAACAGCCTGTTTTCTGTTTATAGTGCTGATGGTGGGGATTCTCAGGTAGCAGTCCTGGATCTGAATAAAGCAAAAGAGGTAAGGATTCCTGGTTGAAAGAATGGTTTACGAGAAATTTCTTATGCTTGCTCCACATACAGCATGTGTATCTAAACACTGATAAATACCGTGCTGTCTGTTTTAAACTTCATAGTAAAGTTTACTATTTTAAAACTTACAAACGAATGAATCCTTAATATTATAAGTTGGTTGGATCAACATTTTGTTCACTGCTGGATAAGGGACCTCTATATCTCTCATGCTTGTCTGAAATCCAGTTGCTTGGACATTGAAGGCTTACCGTGTATGAACTCACATTTCATTTATGAAACTTTAAACATACCTCTAATAATAGGGATTTTGGCAATTCAAACAGAAATGCATTTTAGGTTCTGGGTTAAGTTTCTTTGTCTGTATTATATCTGTGGACTACCCTGTAAACTGATTACTTGTGGATTATCACGAGAGAATGTTGTCAAAGATTAGATTATTGAAGCTTTCATGCAATGGCTGTCTTCTTCACTAGAGATGACGTGCCCATATGAGCCTTTCTCCCCCTACACACACAAAAAGCAAAAACACCTTTAAAGAAAGAAGTAGGCGTTCTATTGGTTTTAGTGATGTTCTTATATCTAAGTAGAGATAGGAAAGACTAGGAGTATATGCAGGGCCGGTCCAAAAAGAACTTTTTGGGGGCCTTAAGCCAAATAAATTTCTGCCTTAGGAAAAAAGAAGAATAAATTTCAACCTTCCATTAGAGAGAAAAAGATTGCACTTTTAGCTACCGCTTTACTGGGAAATTTTTTTTTGGGCTTTTTTAATGGGCTCTAACATAGATTATTAAAATTTGGTGGCCTTCTCAATTTTGGGAGCCTCAAGCCATTGCTTAAATGACTTAACATATGGGCCGGCCCTGAGTATATGTATAGAGTAACGAAGAACCGGTAAACTTTGACAACATTAAAACTAGAAAAGTCTCATCAACAATAAGTAATTTCAGCTTAAACATGTGTTCTAGTCCCTTTATTCAGGTTATAACTAGACTATACTGAAAGGATGTATTATCATTTTAGGGGTGTGTGCAGATTTTTATTTTTATTTTTTTCCTATTTTCTTTATACTTTAAAAATTAAGAAAAGAAAATAACTAAACATTCTTTTGTCTCTGTATTCATGCTTCAACAGAGAAGTCATGTTAATTTTTTGGAGGATAAGCCACATGTCAAAGGCAATATCAACAAGATAATGTTTATGCCATGGGAAGATACCTATTTTGTTACTGGTGGGAGTGATCATGCTGTAGTTCTTTGGACTGAGAAAGATGGGGACAACAAGTGGAAACCAAAAGCTTTGCACAGGAACCTTCATTCCTCGGCTGTAATGAGCGTTGCTGGATTGCAGCATAAGAAGATTGTAATTTCTTCTGGTGCAGACAAGAGAATTTCAGGGTTCGATGTACTGGCTGGAAAAGCGGACTACAGGCATCAAATAGAAAGTAAATGCATGAGCGTCGTACCAAATCCGTTCGACTTAAATCTGTTTATGGTTCAGACTGGGTAAGTTTACAACCAAAATCTATTCGTCAACTACATATAACTATAATTTTGATAGCATGCTTCTGATACTAGAATATTATAAGCATTACAACATTTGTCAATTTCTTTTCTAGTACTTGTTCCACACCATTTGATGTTTGTCTTTCTTTTTCTTAATCACTTGGGCAGAACTATTATACCTTGGTCAGGCCACTTTAATTCCTAAAAGTATATCCCTTGGCCAGAACCTTCAAGTATTTTCTGTAGTCCAGAACCTCCTTCAACCTTTATTATTCAGTTTCCATTGTTGAGACCTGTCCTAAACATGAATCTGTTGAAGTCAAATCTGCCCTTAAATCCTGACCACATTTTCACAATATTAAAGCCATACAAATCTGCAATTAACAGGTTTAGCTCAACTTTTTTTTTTGGGGTGGGGGGGGGGGGTAGGTCTAGATGGACTGATATATAATGAAGTTAAATTATACAATAAAGCATTGAACTTGCATTCTCCAATTACTTGTCAATAAAAATTCGTGTTCTTCTATATGCTTCAAAGCATAAACATTTCCGTGACTATCTTGAGCATAAGGACTATGACATCTTAATTCCTAAACATCAACAGAAAATATTTATATGGGAGGTAGGCTACTTTTGAAATGAGATGTAGGCGACTTTCAAATTTATTTTCTCCTTGTAGTCTGATTAATCCCCTGTTTTATCGGTCAATATATCATATGGATATCAACGTCATTTAAACACCATTTCGGGTTGCAATCATGCTTAAACTTCTAGTAATTCTTGAAAGTTGAAAGAGAAACTCAGAATGGACACTTAAGAAAAGGGAACTCAGGTTGCCTAGGTCTTCAAACAAACAAAAAAAAATATGAGGCTTGAAGTTTGAGCCTAGAAATTCATTAGCGATTTTGTAGACACATAATTAACCATTAGAATCCATGACAGATAACCTTTGGCAAAGCATTGGCTTGAGTTTAGATTAGAATTAAGGTTACGAAACAGGTTGGTCTGGATCTTATGATGAGATGATTGCCTTTGTATTGGATTCAAAACATGTATAACTCAAGTTAGTTAATTTAAAAGTTTCTTTTGGATGGAAATCTACCAACTTATTCAATATTTGAAGACTAAGGCTGTATGATCTTGCTGAAGGGACCTTAGGATTTTAAGTTTCATATGCTAGCTTATGGTTCTCTCACTAGTGAATAACCTAATAGAATTCTGTTTGTATAAGCAACAGCTATCCTTGTAACTTGTATTGCTATTTTCATTCCCTCTAATTTTAAAAATTCTGTTATATCTGCAGGACTCCAAGAAGGCAGCTTCGATTGTTCGATTATAGGCTGAGGCAGACAGAAATCCATGCATTTGGTTGGGAACAAGAGAGTAGTCAATCTCAGTCCGCATTGATAAATCAGGCATGGTCCCCTGATGGATTATACATTACATCAGGTTCAGCAGATCCTCTGATCCACATCTTTGATATCAGGTATAATTCTCAGGAACCTACCCAGTCGATAAGAGCTCATCAGAATAGAGTGTTTAAAGCTGTATGGCACCATGCCCTCCCTCTCCTCATCTCCATATCTTCAGATTTAAACATTGGATTGCACAAGATAACATGACTTGTCATCACCAACTTTTGTGCTTCACATCCACACCCTACCCCTAATCTTTGGGAACTTTTGTATATTATCTAGCTATGACTGTAATATAGCAAAAAGTTTTTTGGTGTAAACTAGATTTCGAATGGCACAAAACATATGGAAACTTTAACCTCCTTTTATGGATTTGTTTCATCCGGTGAAATTGGTTCTTTTTCACAAGTACAAGATTGAATGTATAGATCAAGCTAAGCAATGTCTTTTTATACTACATGAATTGCCAATATATAGATCTTGCTTTGCCCAAGACCACCATGCCTTAATGCTTATGTGCTAATAAAACCTTTATGTTACGTTTGAATTGAAGGAATAGAATGAAAAATAGAATGATTCATTCCATTCTAGTTATAACAAATTCAATTTATAATTATATTTATTATAAATCTAATTATAATGTATAGATTCGAATTCGAGTTTGAATTTGAAGCTCATGAGTAATTTGAATATAATTCAATCCGAGTCAGATCGAATTTGAATAATAAATATTTGAATTGAGTCGAATCTGAGTATAACTTTTCAAATACAATTCGAATTTAACGTTTTGAGTCGAATTTGTGCAATTTTTTGCTTGCTTTGATTCGATTTATTTAAAACCTCTTAAATAGATGTTCCGAGTTCTAAGGTCCATAGGTCTTTTGAAACAATTTGATGGTTCCAAATGGTTGGAATAGTTGGATTTATGACTATGAGTAGGCCTTGTAAATTGGTGGGTCTGTGTGCTATTAAAACATTAATGTCAAGATTTATCTTAGGTTCAATTAGACCTGGCAAACGGGCCTAAAACCCGCGGGCCGGACCGGCCCATCCGTCAAAAAGCAGGCTTTGGGTAGCAATTTTTTGGTCCACAAAAACCCGTGAGCTTTGCGGGCTCAAAAAAGTGTCAAAAAATAGGCATAAACCACCTTCGGCCCGCGGACTATGAACTTACTTTTTTTGGCCTGTGAAAATTCGGGTCTTTTTGGCCCGTCCCGTTTTAACCCGGCCCGTGCCCGCGCTCGCCCGCCCGTTTGCCACCTCTAGGTTCAATAGGTTCAATATTTTTGGGAACACCCCATCTCGGGATCTTTCTATTTGAAAAAGGAGCTTCCCTCAAGATGTTTTCCCCCCAAACCCTAACGGATGCAACTAACCAATGCTTATTTGTACAATATATATATATAATGATTGATTATTAATAATATAATGTTAATGTTTGTATTTTAATTATGAGATTATATTATACTCTTCTATATAACTTTGAAAAAGAAACATCAAATTCTTTTAACTCGTTAAGGTTGAAACAAATAAAGCACAGCGTCAAAGTTGCACCTTGCAATTAATAACGCAAATGATATGCTTAAAAAAAGTGGTGTTTCCTAAAGACAAACATCCTTGTTGACATATCTACGTACTTTTAACATTTTAATTTATTACAATTCTATAATTTGAAAATTATATTAGAATATCATTTTGTTTTAATTAACACACTAATAATTATTGTAAACTATTTACGGTTTGTTAATTTTATTATTTTAAAAGATTACGTGAACCACAATAATTTTCAATTAGAAAATTTTATAAATTAATTTTAAAAAGTCAAAATAAAACTCGTTAACACAAAAAATAAATTTATAGTAGTAAATTATGTTTTAGGACAAACTTAAGTATAACAAGGGTTTGATAAATTATTATACTAGTTAGGTTAACGAATTTAAATGGACAAAGCTATAGTCAAATAACTTTTCCTTAGGTCAATAATATACTAGTAATTTTCAATTTACTTTAGGCACATCATCTCCATTTTAAAAAATTTCAAATTGTAATATGTGAAATATTTAATAACTTATCTTGGGTTATAAATTTTTTGGTGAATATGCAGTGAATTAAGATTTACCCAAAGAGAAATTAATAAAATAATTGTTTTTACAATGTGAATTTTATGTTGTATTTGTTTATTTTGGGTTTATAATGTAATACTACCAACAGTAGATAGTTTGGTTTATTACTCGAATATCATATACTAATATAATATTAATATATGTATCCTACGATATGATATATTATTAGTTGCGTCCCGTGCTTCGGACATTACAATTAAATTTAAACCACCAGTATAATTTATTAAGAAGGGAAAATTGAAAATCACTTGGTTTCTTCTGATTTCCAATTTACGGGGAAGGCGGACCATTACATTGCTGCCTGCCTATGGATTTTCTCTTTTGTCTTTGCTTTCTCTATCTATCTATCTATCTATCTGTATTTTTATGTTCTCATTTAGTAATTCAGAATTTTACGTAATTACTCCACTTTTGATTGTTTTAAGTCGTCTACATCAAAATAAGGAGTCATACTACTCCTTTCTTTTGTTTGTCTTCTTTTATAAGTATAAAGTATAATCTATCTCTATATCTTAATATATTCCAAATCTCCGGCCAGCGGCGATGGGGAATTGTTTCTCTGACGTTTCCGGTGGACGGTCTTCCGTCGGTGCTCACGCTAATCTAACCGGTGCTCCTAATGACGCTTTCCTCAACTCTCATGGCTACCGCGGCTTGTTTTCTCAGATTGAGGTTCGTTTTTCTCTCTCATTCATCTTTTATAACTTTTACCATATATACATATACTTAGCACAATTGAATCAGTAATAGTATTAAGGATTGAAAGTGAGTTCTCAAAGCTTGGAGATGTCTTGTATTTAGAAGTCCTAACTAATTACATAGAATTTCACTTAAGCCGCCCGGGAAATACTTGCTCCAGTATTTTCCTCAATGGAGTGTCATATTCGCCCTTTATGCAGTGAAGGATCCTCAAAACTTCTTATTAGCTGATAGTGTTATAGGTCAAGCTCAATGGATGGGTAATACCATTATAATTTTTGTTCATTGAGTATTGTTGAATTGAATGTTATATGTTTTGTGTTGATTTAAAGTACGATTGATTTGTAGAGTATGCTCTGATCCTCAAACTCGGCTAAGCTTACCTACTTCAAAAGTTAATTGCAATTTATTACCTAAATCAACTATAATTGATGGAATTCTGTTCGATGATGCGGATAGTACAAATTAATTAGAGCAAGAGGTTTATAAGTTTTGCTGTTTCTAAAGTAGGTGCTCGCTATATCTATTATGACTGTTCTACCATAACACTACCACTCCATCTTTGCTGGGAAGATTTATTTGTCAACATTAACTCTCAAACTGAATCATGCTAACATTATGTTAACACTTAACACAATTAATAAGAATATAGTTGAAAGTAACTTTCTAAACATCAGCTCCTTTGTGTTTTATACACTGCAACTTACGCTGGATGTCTGAATTTCAATCTTCTCAATGTATGAAATTATTAGTCCTTGGACCATTTATGGTCTGCATCACCTAATATTTTTATTTTTGATAGCTTGCATCACCTAATATTATAATTATATTAGTTGGGAATCATGCATTGAATGCTTTCTCTCCAGTTAGTTTATTCCAACAACTTAAATTTACTCAGTGATAATGTAACCATTGTAGAATGAAGAACCAATTTTTTCTTTGTTAGGTGATCCTTTTGGGCGAAGGACAGGTTCCAGCAACCTCATTCTGGCTGTATTTGCAAAGGGAATAGTGAAGAGCTGTATGAATTCCTTTTTGTTACAAATTGAACTAGTTGGCTACATTTGGAAATTGAACAAAATGACAATTGTTTGAGATTAGTGCCAAGTGTAGACCCTTGGAGTAATCTTAATCTTAACCTAATAAACCTTAGGCCATTCTGCTTACGTTGCTGGAAGCTAGATGAGTTTAGGCAAACTAATTTCATATTAAGCAAGCCTTAAAATCAAGTCTTGAGCCTTATTGTCTCGCATTGGATAACATACATGATCGTGCTAGTATTTTTTAATGATCCAAAAATTCAGTTTCAGGCCAGCTTGGTTGATTGTTACTCTGTATGAAAGTTATTTATAATCAAAGTACTATCTTAATACGTTTGATGCATTAAGCTCTTCCACTAATATTGCTTGTTTCTACATTTGTTACACTGATTTTACAACAAATTTGTGCAGTTGTCGTTATCTGCTTCAAACTTGTGTGACCGTGACGTGCTTTCAGAGGTGTGTTTCTCACTTTGTAAATAAGATGAAGAGTTTGATTTTTTAACTGTAGTCCCTAGTTCATGAGAGGGTAGGTCTCTCAATACTCAGATGCAACTCTTTTCTTTAAAATGTCCCAAATGATCTCCAATTCAGATCCTTGTGATTTCTAAAAACTATTAAATGGCACATTTCTTATATGCCATGTTGTTAGGATCAATTAAAGGATGACAGAGGGAGTATTTAACTTAATCTAAAAGCTTCAAGCTATTTTGAATTTTTTTGAATGAATTAACTTAAAGATCTGAAACCATTTCCAAGTAGACGATCTTATTTGTATCATCTATACCTACTCCCAAGTCCTAAGCTAAATAAGTAACTCAAATATTTGTACCTGCTCATTATTTTAGTCAGTGTATTAGGGTTTATATAAAAAAACAAATGGTAGTGGATTTGGAATGGCTTAAAGAACATGTCTATTTATTAAGTTGACCATCTGTTTCACAAGTATGTATTATCTTTACTTTGTCCAAATTTTATCATGCACTTGCATTTTATTTGAACTATGCTCCTTAAAAAATCTCAGTTTTTTTTTTGTGTGGAAATTTTCAATTAGTTTTATTTTTCCGGAGGCCTTCTTTCGATTAGTTCAAATTTCATTTCTATTATGAAATACTAATTTCTTCTTACTTATAGAAGTCTTACCGTGCTGCAGACAGGTTAGTTTTTTTTTTCTCTAAGTTTTATTTGTTTATAGAGTGATCCTATGGCAGTTATTTATGCAAAAGGAAGGGATGGCGCACTTCAAGAGCTTGGCCGTACAGAAGTAGTATTAAATTCACTAAATCCCCAGTGGATCACGAAGCTTAATCTTACCTATTACTTTGAGGTGGTGCAAACTTTGGTGTAAGTTACTAATGCTTCATCTGTACTTTCTGGCAAGCAAACACCTATCTTAGCTTTCATTTACTTCAGAAATGCCTTTTTTTTTATCACAATTCACAGGTTTCGTGTGTATGATGTTGACACTCAGTTTCACAATCTAGAAGTAAAGGTATTTTTATGATGCTGTCTTTAAAACCTTTTGGTGAGAAATGAAACTTACTGAATGTACTTTCATTAAAGATGGTAGAAAATTTTGACAGCTGTTGAAGTCTTTAGGATAAGTTAAACAAAATATGATTGATTGCTTGAGATATGGATAATATTTTTAATATAGTATCTAAACACTTGAAAATTGTTTTTTTTAAAAGAAAAAAATAGTTTTGAAGTGACTTGGTTACATGAGAGAGTTAATTTTACAAATTGAAGATGCTTGTGCTTCTGGCTTTATTAAGTGTATTGACTTGACTGGAAATCCATTAATATATTTAAGGTGTAGCATGTAGTACGTACTTATAATGATTATAGTAACAAGCCGTTGATGAGAAAATAGATTTGGGAGTGGTAATATATTTTACCCTTCTTTTGTGGGATCTAATAGAAGAGGGTTTAGAGGGGTGGAAATAAAGAGGTGTTCCCTCCCCCTCCAGGCACACAAAACTTTTTCCACCCCAAAAGTGGACAGAAAAGAGGAATGGAAGAGCTGGGCTTAATAGACATGCTAGACAAAACTCAAAACTATCCAATTTTATTTTAATACACTTGTAGTGTTATGGATTGTATGGTTACATTCACTGTTCTAAAAATCCCCGCCTAGGCACTAGGCCTCCCTTGGCGTCTTGCCTAGGACCTAGGCCCCTCCCCTTGGCGCCTCTAAGCCCCCCAGGCGCCTCACTTAGGCCCAAGGCGACAAAAATCCCTATAGGAAATTAGGCGGGTTCTAGAGATTTTTTTATTTTAATAACTATCCAAACCAAATCTTAATATATTTATTTTTTTAATGATTTACCATATTCATAATACAAGTTGTAGCATATCAAATCACAACAAGAAGTGAACAATATCAGATCAAAATGGATAATTTTATTATAGTTGTAATTTTTTAAACTTGTACCAACTTCAAATTATATAAATGATGATACATTTGTAATATTTAGTTTAATTCAATTTTATAATTCTTAAATTTATGTTTAGTTTCTTAAGTTTTAATATTGAATTAAATTCTTGAAATTTTAAATTTTATTATTTAATAGCAATCTTGTTTATAAATAAAACTAATACGTTAAAACAATGTTTAAATTTTGAACAATTGCATGTTTGTGTTTGAACTTTGACATTAACAATATGGATATATGTTTGAACTTTAAGAAAAGACCTTTATTATCTTTATTGGCAAAAAGCATTGTTACCTCACTGTGGTTGTAGTGTTTTAAGCAATTAGCCACTATGCTTTTAAAATATTCAGTTAGCCCACTGAACTTTTTAAAAATGTTCAATCAACCAATTCCGTCAAATTTGAGTAACTGACGTTAACAAATCTGCCAAAATTGCTTACGTGGCTTTTTAAAAAAAATAAAAAATTACGTGGTATATGCTTGTTTAATGGATTTTCTTTATAATTTTTTCTTCTCAAACAAAAAAATAAAATAATAAAATCATTATGTGGTAAAAAAAATAATTAAAATAATAATAAAATTAAAATAAATATTTTAATTCATTTTTTAATAATTTTTTCTTTTCCTTTTATCTTTTCCTTTCTTTTAATAATTATTTTTATCTTAAAAATTAATTCCAAATAATACAAATAATATATCAAAATTTTTATATCAATGAGATCTATTACAACATTACATTAATTTCAATAAAAAAATAAAAATAAAAAATCATTAATTAATTATGTGGCAAAAAAATAGTTAAAACAATAAAATTAAAATAAAATTTTAATTCATTTTCTATATAATTTTATCTTTTCCTTTCTTTTAATAATTATTTTTATTTTTAAAATTAATTCCAGGTAATACAAATAATATTAAAACTTTTTAATAACTAAACATAAAAAAAACAAAAGACAATCTCTTTTCCTTTCTTTTAATATCACTTTCCTTTTATCAATAACTAAATGCAAATGTAAATGCAAATTATTAATAAAGCAAACAAAATTCAAATTATTTAAATGACAAATTATATTATAATCATCAAATGGTTGCTGTTCAGCCAAAATAAAAAGAAGATGAACAGCAACGATTATAATTTGAACAGCCACGATGAACAGCCACGATTATATTATAATTTGCATTTGCATTTGCATTTAGTTATTGATAAAAGGAAAATGATATTAAAAGAAAGGAAAAAAGATTGTTTTCTGTTTTTTTTAATGTTTAGTTATTAAAAAGTTTTAATATTATTTGTATTATTTGGAATTAATTTTAAAAATAAAAATAATTATTAAAAGAAAGGAAAAGATAAAATTATATAGAAAATGAATTAAAATGTTATTTTAATTTTATTATTTTAATTATTTTTTTGCCACATAATTAATGATTTTTATTTTTTTTTATTTTTTTGTTGAAATTAATGTAATGTTGTAATAGATCTCATTGATACAAAAATTTTGATATATTATTTGTATTATTTGGAATTAATTTTTAAAATAAAAATAATTATTAAAAGAAAGGAAAAGATAAAATTATAAAAAAAATGAATTAAATATTTATTTTAATTTTATTATTATTTTAATTATTTTTTTTACCACATAATAATTTTATTTTTATTTTTTTTGTTTGAGAAGAAAAAATTATAAAGAAAATCCATTAAACAAGCATATACCATGTAATTTTTTATTTTTTTTTCAAAATGCCACGTAAGCAATTTTGGCAGATTTGTTAACGTCGGTTACTCAAATTGGACGGAATTAGTTGATTGAACATTTTTAAAAAGTACAGTGGGCTAATTGAATATTTTAAAAGCACAGTGGCTAATTGCTTAAAACACTACAACTACAGTAGGGTAAAAGTGCTTTTTGCCTATCTTTATTATAGATTGTTTTACTTTATGTTATTATTTTGTTTGGATAAATGTAAGATAAAATATTAAAATTGCCTTAAAATAAAAAATTCCGCCTAGGCCCCGCCCAGGCCCCCTAGGCGCTAGGCCCCCCTCGGCCGCCCGCATAGCGCCTTTTAGAACATTGGTTATATTACAAAATAGTGATTCCCTTCCACTATCTTTAGTAGTACCAAACAACATAAGGTAAATCAGGATTACTTCCAATGGGAGTGCCCTCCCCTCCCCTTTCCCTGTACGGCTGTTCCAATTGAAGTGTTTACTTAACTTGTACATTGAGTTTGGGATTGGTTGCACAAATCATGTCCCATTATTTCACTATATTAGGAGTGACAATTTGGTATAAATTTCTTTGTTCAGAGCTCCAACCATTATGCCATGTTCTGCGTTGTCTTGTACTCACAGCTTCTATTATTATTAGTATAGTTTTTATTAATTTATTGTTACTCCATCCGTTCCGGAAAAAAGTCCAATTTGTAAAATTTACAAACTTTAAGGATATACTTTGTTCCATGTTTACCCTTAAATTGATTTAGTGTTTAGTTTAGTAGTGATGGAATGATGGTGAAATTGTGATGATAAACTTGAGGACATTGTGTCGTTTTGAAATACCATTAAAAGAAACGTTACTCTATTCTTGGGGAAAAAATTGGAAGTACCAAATGGGACTCTTTTTGTGTAATGGAGGGAGTTTAATATCATCATCATGTCATTCCGACTCGCTGGTGTGCCTATTATGTTGTGTTGCACTTGAGCAAGTATTTAACCTTTTCTGTTCGAATCTCCAAATGATGGTAGCTCAAACTTCTAAAACCTAGCTTAAGCTGAAATCATGCTTATACGGATATATCCAGGTTCCTACACCTAGAAGCAAATTCTCAATGCGTTCACGAACCAACATGACATGCGGTGCACCAAATTTCGTAGGCATGAGGTTTTGATTTCAGTATTTAGATACTTGTGTCCGCTGATCTCAACTGCAACTACTCTAAAAATAATTGTATGCAGAGTTGTTATACTGTATTTTTGGAGTCCAATTGCGCTAGAATTTAGTTTGCCTATGAAACATTACTTGAATGAATTGAAAATTCAATTTGGTTTGGCCTTTGTACTACCGTAAGTAAGGGAGGCATTGGTTGTTTGTTTGTTTCTTCTACTTCTTCTTCCCTTTTTATTAAATGGTTGCACTCCAAAATATGATCCGGATACATTATGAATATGAGTCAACTGCTTCCTGCAAGTTACTTTTTGATGATTAATCCATAAAGAAGTTTAAATTTCATGCAGATGCTTAAGGTGGAGGAACAACAATTCCTTGGCGAGGCTACATGTGCTTTGTCTGAGGTATTAACCTTCTGTATTGATTTCTCTTGCAAATGTTAACTCTGTCCATTGTATTAAACTGAGAAGAGGGGAATGCTTTGGGGTGGGATTGTTAACTTCATCAGTTAGACATGCATGCTTCCCAATATTATCTCTCTTGTATTAACCTAAGGAATCCAGTTTGGCAGGGCAAATGATAGTTTTCGAATCATCAGTGTACTTTTTAGTTCCATATTGTTTCATTTTCAGTTTGTACTTTATTCTTAAACTTGCCTCTCTTATGTTCATGAATCACAATGTAGTATAATCTTGAAGCTTGTAGCTCTTGCAATCTGTTTCTTTTCTATAACCTTCTGAATCTCTCTCTATTATCTGTATGCTCGATATTTTTTATCTGGTTTTCATAATCCAAGTGTCATGATTGAGGACATATAGGCAAAAGATTGTAAAAGGCCTTCACTTCCACTGTCTAAAATTTCCCATCAAAAGTTGGAATTTTGTCTATTTACCCATTAAATTATGACTTCTTTTCCGTAGATAATCACCAAATCAAACAGGTCATTAACCATAGACTTCTTTTCTGTAGATAATCACCAAATCAAACAGGTCATTAACCATAGATCTTATACATATAGAAGATTCTACTGCACCAAGCCATTCTGGAAAGTTTGGTCAGCTCACTGTTTGTGCCGAAGATTGTGTTAGCTCAAAGACTACAACAGAGTTGGTTTTAAGGTGTTTGGATTTGGAATATAAAGATCTCTTCGCAAGAAATGTATGGATTGATCGTTCTGGTTTGCTATATTTTTTATATCTCGGATATGAGAGAAGCTAAAATATTTGATGAATTTGTATTGCTTCTTGCAGGACCCTTTTTTGGTGATATCAAAATTTTTGGACAGTGGGATCCCTCTCCCGATTTGCAAAACTGAAGTTTTGAAGAATGATCTGAGCCCTGCATGGAAACCTGTATTTTTGAATATTCAACAAGTTGGAAGTAAGGTATAAGCAAGTGCTTTCTAGAAAACATACATTTTCTAGGAGATTTTTTCTCTCGAGCGTGGAAACCTGTAGTTTTTCCTTAGGGGCTTATACATAAATTAACTAGATGAAACCCGCTCCTTCTCCCAAAAACAAAAAATCCACCCCAATAAATTTGCAATAAAATCCTTTTGTTTGTATGAAATTAAAGGGTTAGAAGTTATGTATGAATTATGAAAGCTCTGCCACAAACCTTTCTAAATTTTCTATTGCTAGTTGCACAGCAATTTTTATTTACTTTATCTTTTATTTCATTTATGCAGGATAATCCTTTAATTATAGAGTGCTTTAACTTCAATAGCAATGGAAAACATGATTTGATTGGGTAAATGGAGTCTTTTCGTCTTCCTCGTTTTTGGATTTGTGTTAAATGAGATACTAATTTTTCTTATTTGCATCATTCAGAAAAGCTGAGAAATCACTAGCTGACTTAGAAAAGCTCCATTCTGTTGGGGATGGAGTGCAGTTATATTTATCAACCAATGTTGGGAACAATCATCAAAACGAGGTCCTAACAATCCTGGTGTATTTTAGTCATTCATATGTTTAAATAAGTCTTTGCCTCTGATTAGAACATTTGTAATTTTATCTCAGGTTTTAAAGAGCCAACTATTTGTGGATAAGTTTTATGAAAGTCTGCAACATACGTTCTTGGATTATTTGGCCGGTGGATGTGAACTGAACCTCATGGTGGCCATTGACTTCACTGGTACTCATTTTCACATTTATGTCCCTATAAATTGGGGGACTTTTGTAGCCCTGTCTGAATTAATTTTCCCTTACAAAAAAAATTTGTTTCTATTACTGGTACCAAATTTTGAGGATGGCAATGCATGCATCATTTACTTCATATTAGAGGTAAACACCAACAAAGGAGAGTTTGGATTTTGTTTACAACTTCTGTTTCTTTTGCTTTTTTTTCACAAGACCTGTAACCCATTGTTGTCATGGTAATTTCTTCTTCATATTAGAGGCAATCACTGAAAACAGCATCCAGAATTATTTTCTACATGTTGCTTTCCAGAATTCTTGGAAGTAAAATAATGGGGTTATAAGTTTAGACTATCTATATCTGCATTCTTTTTTGTGTGTTCTTTTCTTTGTATATGTGTCTATATCTCTTTCTCTTTCTTTCCCTTTCTCTTCTCCTTAGATACATGTCCTGTGTTGTTCATGCCTGATTCACTCCTGCACGGAATGGACTAGACATTATTCCTTGAAATAAATAGAGCCATAGGTTTATGATAGTAGACATAGCTTAAATTTGAATTTTAGATTCTGTTTAATGGTAACTGATCCCTTGCTTTGACATACAGCATCAAATATTTTATCATCAGATGTGGTCAAGGATATTAACTGGCTTAGTAACTATACTTTATTCCTTTTAATTTGTCCAAGTGCATTCATTTCTATGATTATGAATTGTTTTTTTCCCACCGCTTCCTTCAAATAATATAAAATGACCAGGTTATACCGTACCAGGTCCGCTCATAGCAGCTTCAGTTAACAGGGACCAAATTGGGTATTGGGTGTAATAATCCTGTTTAGCCCTCTTCGATTATAACACTCTATGCTCATACACGATTTGTTTGTTGATGATTTCCCCAACACTCTGTACAGTATTTTGTATTTTGAAGTTCATCTATAATATTGGTAGGCATGTTCATCTTATACTTCACCCTGGAAGCACTTCACTAAAATTTTCATCTAGTAATATAGGAAATCACCTATTTACAACACTCCGTGGCCTCCTATATCTCTGTAGTTCTTTGTTCATTCTTTGATGACATTCAGCTAGAATACCTAAACATGGTCCGGATTTTCTGTACTTGGGACATTATACTTAAAACTTCACTCCTTGTTTATCAGCTTCAAATGGTAACCCGCGTCTTCCAGATTCTTTGCATTACATTGACCCTTATGGACGACGAAATGCGTACCAAAAAGTGAGAAATCTATCTCCTCTATAGTTTTCTTGTTTGCTTCTCGTCTTTTAAGAGCTTATCAATGGTGTTCCATATATCTTAGGCAATCTTAGATGTTGGAGAGGTATTGCAGTTCTATGATTCAGACAAGCAGTTTCCTGCTTGGGGTTTTGGAGCACGGCCAATTGATGGGCCTGTTTCTCATTGTTTTAACTTGAATGGAAGCAGTAATTACAGCAAGGTGGAATTGTGAAAACTCTCAGTTTTTAAGTATTTGTGCTTGCTTCTTCCGCATTCTGTTAACAAACAACTCATTGCATTGAGCACCGTTTTTCTTTGTATCCCACAGGTTGAAGGAATTCAAGGAATTATGACAGCATATACAAGTGCCCTTTTTAATGTTTCACTTGCAGGACCAACTCTATTTGGACCTGTGATTAGTGCAGCCTCGCTGACAGCAAGTCAGTCTCTTAGGAATATTCAACAAAAGTATTTTGTTTTATTGATAATCACGGTAAGAAATCATTAAGAAGTCTAAGACAATTCTATTGATATCTGAGTCCGTATGCAAACATCATCCTACATCCTATCATTCAAGTTTATGAGGATCCATTACTCTCATTATCATCATTTTAATTAGGGTTTTGCACTCAAGTGTATCACCCAGTTCTCACTGTTGTTTCAGTCTTCTTGCGAGGCAACTCTCTCACAATTATAGTAAATTCTCACCTCTTCAAAACTCTCAGGATGGAGTTATAACAGATCTCCAGGAAACAAAAGATGCCCTTGTGAAGGCATCTGACCTTCCGTTGTCAATCCTTATTGTCGGTGTTGGAGGAGCCGATTTTAAAGAGATGGAGGTATTTCAGTCAATTTTTTTGTGCTTGTCGTGCTATTATATATATACATATATATATATATATATATATATATATAATATAAAAATATATAATGTAATAAAAAGTACTTTCACCTATAGCTTCGCCTGTGATTCCCATCTTAATGGCTTTGTTTTTCCCTTAATGTGATCACATTGAACAGATTTTAGATGCAGATAAAGGAGAGAGACTTGAAAGTACAACTGGACATGTAGCATCTCGTGATATAGTCCAGTTTGTTCCATTCAGGGATGTACAGTGTAAGTGGTTATTTAACATATATATATATATATATATATATATATATATATATATATATATATATATATGAGAAATGATTTATAACACGTACTTGTTATGGGTCCTTATAGGACATACATTATTTCTATCATTCATTTTAAACATCAACAGATATTTAAAAAGTCAAACCAGTCGTCCGCTACTAATTGTAGCAGACGGTTAAAAAAACGCAATCCATCACGTTACTAATAGTAGCGGACGCTAATCAGCTTCCACGGAAGAAAGGGTTTGGCTTTATTAACAATATTTTTGAGTTTATTAACTAGGATTTAGAGTTTATAACTAGGGTTAAAAGTTTATTAAACCACAATTTAGGATTTAGATTTTATTAACTAAGTTTTATGATTTATTAAGCAGCGGTTAATAAATCCTAAACTCTGGTTAATAATTACGATTAATAAACCATAAACCATAAAGCCTGATTTATAAATCCTTAACCTGGGTTAATAAACTCTAAGCCCTAATTAATAAATCCAAACCCTTACTCGCGTAAAAGGGATAAAGAATTTTGATTATCGTCCGCTACTATTTGTAGCTTACAATAGTTTTGAATTTTTTAATCTGGTCCGTTGATATTTAAAATGGATGGTAGAGATGATGTATGTTTTATAAAGATCCGTAGCAAGTACGTGTTACCATTGAAAATAAAAAAGAAACGATCAGGATTAAAATTGAAAATCGACGAGTAGCGGACTGTAAAAAAAAACACTTAGCGTTCACTAATCAAAATAAGGGTTTGATTTTATCAATAAATGTTTAAGGTTTAGCTAATCAGAATAAGAGTTGACAACAAATAAATGTTTAGGATTTATTAACTAAGGTTTAGAGTTTATTAACTAAAATTTAGTGTTTACAATATTTTAAAAGGCGCTAAGCGGGCGGTCGGGAGCCTAGCTCCTAGGGGGGTTAGGCGGGATTTTTTATTTTAAGCCAATTTTAATATTTTATCTTACATTTATCCAAACAAAACAATAATATAAAGCAAAACAATCTATAATAAAGATAATAAAGGCATTTACTTAAAGTTTAAACACATATCCATATTGCTAATGTCAAAATTCAACACAAACATGCAATTATTCAAAGTTCAAACATGTTTTTAACGCATTAGTTTTATTCATAAACAAGATTGCTATTAAATAATAAAATTTAAAATTTTAAGAATTTAATTCAATATTAAAACTTAAGAAACTAAACATAAATTTAAAAATTATATTATATTAAATTAAACTAAATATTACAAATGTATCATCATTTATGTAATTTGAAGTTGGTACAAGTTCAAAAAATTATAACTATAATAAAATTATTTATTTTGACTTGTTATTGTTCACTTCTTGTTGTGATTTAATATGTTACAACCTGTATTATGAATATAGTAAATCATTAGAAAAATAAATATATCAAGATCTGGTTTGGGTAGTTATTTAAATAAAAAAAAATCCGCCTAGACCTCATTTAATTTTCTGGAAGAATTTTTTTGCCGCCTTGAGCCTAGGTGAGGTGCCAAGGGGACTAGCGCCTAGGCGAGGCGCCAATGGGGAGCCTAGTGCTTAAACGGGGCACCAAGGGGGGGCCTAGCGCCTGGCGGGAATTTTTAGAACACTGAGTGCTTATTTCTGGTTAATAAACCCTAAATCTTGGTTAATAAACCCTAAACTCTAGTTAATAAAAACTAAACTCTGATTAATAAACACTAAATTCTAGTTAATAAACACTAAAAAGTTTAAAAAACACTAAACCCTAGTATGTTTTTTTTACCGTCCGTTACTGATAATAGCGGACAACTATTTTCAGTTTTTAATGTTAGTTGTTTCTTTTCGTATTTAATGGTATGGATGGTATATGTCCTATAAATACATGTTATGCATCATTACCCATATATATATATATATATATATATATATATATATATATATATATATATGGGTACTGGTCCATAGCAAATGGTTGCTATGGACATTATTCTACCAAACAAATATTATCCCGTTAATCTAGAGATTCAACGACCCAGAAATAGTTTATTTACTAGCCGCTACTCTTACTAGCGGTTAGAGAATTTTATTATTTTTGCTGGCCACCACTAAGAATAGAGGTCAAGAAAAATGTCTTAAACATCCACACTTTACTTAGATTTAAATAGTTTCAATGTATAAAATATTTGTAAGGTAATTTCAAGTTGTATTACAATATGGAGTTTGAATTTTAAATTATCAAATTGTCACAATAATTAACAATGTTAAATTATATTACATAAGAAATTATTTATACAAATATTTTATAAAAATAAATATATTAAATATAGTTAAAAATGTTAAATTTTATTACTTAAGAAATTATTCATACAAATAAATACATTGAATATATTTGACAATTTTAAGTTTTATTACTTAAGAAATTATTTATAAAAATAATACATTATATATAATTGAAAATGTTAAATTTTTTTTACTTAAGAAATTACTTGTACAAATATTTTATACATTGAAACTATTTAAATTTAACTTAGGTGGGATGTTTTAGAATATTCTTTTCTTTAGTTGCTACTCTTGGTAGTGGGCAACAAAATTTTTTGGCAGTTGAATCTATGGATTAAAAGTGTAATATTTGTTTGTTATGGATAACTATGGTATATATAAATGTTCTCACTCATTTCTTGAGTAGTAGCTAGCACTTGAGAGTGACCAGGCAGCAAATTTGGTTTGCAGGTGGAGAGGTCTCTGTTGTTCAATCGGTTCTAGCAGAACTACCTTATCAGTTTTTGACTTACATGCGTACAAGGCAGTAAAATCGTACATATAAATGCCGTTTTCTGTTAATTTTCTCATGCCAATCAATTTCACTCTTTCCATTTTTCAAGCGAGCTTAAGGTTACTTTATACATTGCCATTAAATTTTGACCCAGAGTTTATGGACACCGCTGCAAAGCCCACAGCAGCCAACAATTTGTGATGATGACTGAAATAGAATGAGTAGGCTTTCTTTCTAATGTAGTATGTAAGAGAGAGAGCGCATGTATTTGGATTCTTGGCAGTGTGCCTGCCTCTTTCCTGCTATAAGTGTGATCTTAAAAGTCCCGAATACGTACTCTGATCTTTACATAAAAACAGACAAATTTATGGATATATTTTATACTACCCCCATCCCATAATAACTGTCGTTTTAGAAGGAAATTTTTTTTCCAATTTATTTGTAGTTTACAACTTTCTAGGAGAATAAATTATTTACTTTCTTATATCACCCCTACCTTCTCTCATTGTCTCAAGAAATTTTTCTCTTGTATTAATAGTTTTCAACTTCCCATAAAGGGGTAGTGATGAAATTTTACACCAATTTTAATTAATAAATGATAGTACTAAATGACTTTCTTAATCTATGTGCATCAAGCTAAAGCGACAATTATTATGGGATGGAGGGAGTATCAGATTTACCCTCAACAGCATTTGAAATTTTTTTAGCGAGATTTATAGGTTTATGATAATCATACCGTTACTTTATTTTCGTCCTACCGATGAAGTATTCCTGTTATAAAAGCCAAGCTGAACGGAGTATTTTATTTGCTTTTTTAAAGTACTCCACAATATTAGTTTTAGTCATACACAGATACATTAGTGTAACTACAAAAACATAACTGGCTGCATGTGTCAATTACTTTACCCACTTTTCGACAGTCCCAAGGACTGAATTCCACCTTCTCAAGATTTTTAGAAGAGGCGATGTCATCATCAGATGTTCTAATAATATATATATAATTTTTATACTGTTCATCGTGATATCCAAATGTTGGGATTGAATTAAATTTGAACCTTACTGCTACTTTTTTTAGCGACGTAAGAAATTATATAAATACTCTCCCTAATCCGATCGCTATCGCTAAAGGCAGGTTGGTTAATTATGTTAAGTCAGAATACTTCCGTTTGGTAAGATATAATGTTCATATTTTTATTAGTTACTTGGAATTGGGGATATTTATCACTTTGTACATCCGTTTAATTTTAATGGTTGATGTTTAGCCCTGTTTATATTTAATGATTATGCAGATGTTTAGATGTGTAACAGGTTATTATATGGATATTTATAACTTTGTTAAGTCCGAATATGCAATAATTAATTTAGAGGGGGTTGACTAGATTCATTTGGTTTTTGACAAATATTGTCCTTTTTAAAATTTAACTCTATTTTTTAAAATGATTTTTGTTAAAAAATATTTATTTAAATATTGAAAATAAAATATTAGAGTTTACAAATTTTAAAAAAAAAGAAAAAAAAGTGCTACAAATAGTAGAGTAGCTCTACGATCGTTAAGTCAGTACTTTATAATCTAAGTCATTATTCTATGATCGATAAGTTAGCAGTAGTCTACGATCTAAATGTTGATACAAAGTCGTATGTTTTGTGTTAGTTTGTTTTGTGAAAAAGCTTTATAATGAAATCTTATTTTCTGTTATTCTACATCTTTCAATGCACAAGTGAAGATGATAAAATAAATGACTATATTGACAAATAAACAACAACATCTGGCACGACTGCTTAAACTTGGGAGTGAGAGTGACCGACCAGATCTGATATGACTACAATGAAGAATTAAGTGAGGGCAATAATATAATTAATTATTCTTTCGATATTCCTTCCAGCGCGCGGTAGGAATCATATCAAGGGAAGGGTCAATAAACGCCGCCGGCCGGGGTCTCTTTTTCGCTCATATGAGAATACTGCTTGCTTGTTTGCTGGTAACAGTGGTCTGAACCCAAGATTTGCTATTTCAACTTTTATAAAAAGACTCCAAAATATATAGTATGATTTCCTCAAAAATGCAGGAGGCTCTTTATCTGAGTTAATTTTCATATTACTTTGAAAAAACAAATAGACTTTGGTAAAAAGTCAGATATTGGTCTCATTTTCAGCTAAAGTCAACTACTAATATGTAAGAGTATATAATTAGTTAAATTTAGATAAATTAAGTAATAGAAATACGTGTTAACAGAAGTACTATAATAATTTGAATGAATTAAGAAATTAATTGACTGCTAATAAGGATCGGATAAGAAATTAATTCATTTTCAACTACTACGCCACCCTTGAAAAAATTTCTTCTTGATAATATTATTTTGTGAGCATACTACGGTTTACAATTAATATAATTAAATTAGTTAATAGCTGTTAAATTTTACAAAACTAGCTAATATATATATTGATCATCATCGATCATGACCTGTATATATTAGTTTGGTATTCATTTTACACAAGAGACCTAGCTAACAAGTAGGGGTGAGTATGGTGCGGTTTGAAGTTTAAACCGCACATGAAACCGTTTAGGTGCGGTGTGACAATTCTAAAACTGCATATGAAACTCTTTGTGATTGGTGCGGTGCGGTTTTGAACTATGTGATTTGGTTTTATTTGGTACGGTTTCGGTTCCAAAACCATTAAAATAACAAAATCATAAAATAGTTAGCAAAATCATCCACGCAAACGTATTACGCAGTGAACACGTACACTCATGATGCTAATTTAGCAAAATAGTTTCAGGCATCAACAATTATATATATGGTTGATTAATATTATGTTATCACATTTGATTTAGGAAATACCAAGCCACTCTTGATTTGCATACATAATTGATACTGTTGATTCTTAATTCAACCCTGCAATATCTGTCTTCTAAAATAAAATGAGGAGAATATGTTATAATAGAGAAATATATATACTCGTAGCAAATTTGAGAAAACATGATGATTATTTGGTGCGGTTTCGATTCTATGTGTGCGATTTTGGCTAGTAACCAAACCGAAATCGTAAATTTAATTTTTCAACCTACCTAAAACCGTCACCTACGCCGGAACCGTTGGTGCGCTTTGTGCGATTTTTTATGTTATTTCGGTTTCAATTTAATTTCATGATCAGCCCTACTAGCAGGTAAATTCAAAGCTGGTGGTTACTTGGCTGTGTAGGCAATATTTTTAATTATTATTTATATTTTGGTTAAAATAAAGTGAAGATAATATATATTTATATATTGAGAGCAATACAATAATTGATGAAAACTCGATCCATGCTGGTGCTGGTAACCAAAAAGTCTCCCAAGACTATATTCTCTTCACACTAAAACTAGTATTAATTGTAGGCAAACCCTAATTTCTATTTTCTCTCCTCGATCTTCAGCTAGCTAGCTAGAGCATTTTGGAATAATTAATTAATATTCCCCGGCCCATCTTCTTCTTCCTAGATCTCTCTCTAGCTAGCTATATTAATTAATTAATCTTCTGTTCTGTATTTAAGGATACTTAATTTCATTATTAGAGGATTAATTAAGCATGCATCGATTATACACGGTGGACCATCGAAGGCATGGGAATGGGAAGAGGCCCCATCCATCCGAGGAAAAAGCGGAAGATGAAGAAGAAGGAGAGATGAAGTTGGAATTCCCAGTGTACTCAGCTCGATCCCAAGAAGATACGTCAGCCATGGTTTTAGCTCTCTCTCAGGTTATTGGCCACAAAAACCCACTTCCACCTACTAATTTTGATGATCAACAAAACTCATTACCCAAATCCGAGTCCCAAGCAACACTAGTACTGCTGGAACAAATCCAATCTCAACCCACTGAAACTCATCAACAAGGTACTTGAAAATCTAGCTACTTTATTTTTAATTCTTATGTTAAACGGATCGATATTATCTATCTTCAAAATCAAACCTAGCTAGCTAGCTAAGACTACTTCAATTTCTCCAGTTCGATCGTTAATTGGTTATATTTTTGGATGTTAACTACTATAGTTTAGTTTGTTGTGGTATATAGTACTATTAATTAATAATTAATTAATGTATTTATTGTTACTTATATATATATATATATATATATATATAATGTTCCAAAAAAATTCCCAATCTTATTATTTCTTCCAAATTTAAAAGTACAACTTTTATATTAAGTTTGGATCGAAAGAATTGAATAAAAAATGGAATGATTCATTTCATTTTAGTTGTAATGAGTTATTTCATACTTAACCTCAAATAATAAAATTCATAAATTTGGGAGAAATACGAATAGTTCAATCCATTCAAATCGCAATCAAATACAATTTTTTATATTTTATAAGAACGAATCATTTCATTCATATTTTCGTTACTCTAATCCAAACGTATCATAAGAGTATATATAATGACACGTACCAGTCAGTTTCTAGCATGCATATATATATATATATATATATATATATATATATGTCATTACTTTTAGTCAATTGAAAATACTCCCTATCATATATGGATCGATCGATCATTTCAAAAATGTAAATATATCCGAGTGTTGGGAGTATTGCTGAAATAATATATGGTTGATGTTGATTTGTGAAGGGGAGCAGCCGCAGGTGGAGAGGAGAAGGCACTATAGAGGAGTGAGGCGGAGACCGTGGGGGAAGTGGGCAGCGGAAATAAGAGATCCGATAAAGGCTGCTAGGGTTTGGCTAGGTACTTTCGACACCGCGGAGGCTGCAGCCCTTGCTTATGATGAAGCTGCTCTCAGATTTAAAGGAAGCAAAGCTAAACTCAATTTCCCTGAAAGAGTACAACTTCTTCAACCCCAATCTTCTTCTGCAGATCATCATCATCATTATCTACCTAGTAATAATAATTACCTATTAAGTCGGCGGCAACGGCAACACAACTCAGCTCCTCCTCCTCCTCCCCCCCCTAGTTTGCCTGATCAAGATCATATATATCCCGCCAATTATGATCATCAGCTTCTTGATCATAATTATAATCATGGCCAATTTTTCCCAAGTGTAGCCCATGAGAACATGATGAACACTGAACTAAACTACCGTGGAACGTCTACATATGGTAATTTCTACTCTTCATCAACTACTACTAGTTCCAGCTCAACACCTAATTCTTCTGAGCAACAACAAATTAATCATCTGTTTATTGGTTCTTCTTCTTCTTATGGTCCTCCTAAAAGTTGGGCAGAGTTTGACAACAGCCAGCCCCCAAGTTCCGACTAGAATTAAATAATACATATCCATGTTTAATTTTCTACCCTAATTGTGATGATTATAATAAGATTCCATGCCCTGTTGTCAGTTCTAGCTAGCTACCTCCTTAATTTTGAGCTGTAAACCCTTTTAATTTCTTTTTGTGTTGATTTTCTTTGAAATAAGATTGAAGGAATGGAATAGGGAGTGATTCCATATCTTACCTAAAACATAAAATTCACAAATTTGGCTGGAATTGGAATGGTTCATTCCATTCCAAGTAACATTCAAGCACAATTTTTTTCACCTAACAGCATTCCATTCTCACCTCATTCTTGCAATTCAAATGTAGCATTAGGGTTTCATTTCATGTTAATCTATTTCAATCTTTTCTTTTTTATGTTTTTGACATTTTTGGGTTAATTTGCATAAGTATTTATTGAGTGAATTGAAAATTTTCTATGTACCATGAAAAATTAGAACTACGTAAAACCAACAGTGCATCGATTTATATCGGAAAAACATCATTTTAATTAGTCATGCTACACTTATATACAAAAACTAATTTATAAAATGATATGTCAATTAAAGTTTAATTAGTGGAAGATACATGAGTAGGTCTAGTAATTGTAACCAACCGAAATCATACATTTATCATTTTGTAACAATTTTTTTAATCTTGTTGCATTTTTAATTTCCTATTATATATATACAGACACCTCAAAACACGACACCTCTAGAAAACTAATTAAACACAAAAATGAAATAAGTAAAAAAAAAAAAGATTGGTCTCTAGAAAAAGCGCGGGGATAGGAAAAACTTCAAGCAATCGATCTCCAAACTAATTTCAGTGATGATACGAGATGAACTCTAGATAGGATAAATCTAAAGGCCAGACCATGCCTTCAACTTTTCTCGCTTAAATTTTGTTAGTTTACAATTACATTTTTTTCTTAATTTTTCCTAGCTCTAAATATAATTTTATATATATATATATAGAGAGAGAGAGAGAGAGAAAGAGGGAGAGAGAGAGAGAGAAATTCAAGTACAATAATATGGGGTCGAAATACATGCAATTAACGTAGAGACCAGAAATAGCTAGTACGTAGCGGATGTCAAATTAAGATTAAATACATATATAGCTAGGGTTGGATGATAAAATTAATTAAGAGTGGGAGTTATTTACTTGAGTTTCGACTGACTACATGCATGCATCTAACTGGCTGGTTCAGATTTATACTCCATTTAATTAAGAGTAACTAAGAAAGAGAAGTGATCACTTAGCTTGTGATATTCCCAAAGCATATCTATATGAGAGAGAGAGATAGAGAGCACAGAGCCTGAGCTTAATTAATGCTGTATATGGTCTTGAAAGTAGTACTCCGTAAGTTACTATTGGAGCTTGATCAATTAGAGAGAATGAACGAGAATCGAAAATATATGATCTGATTTCACTTATTCATACTTATCTCCCACTACATTTATATACACATATAAATTACTCGTACTTAGTAGTAGTACTATTGAAGAAGTCTACGATAGGAGCATGTTAGTTAGCTAGGGTGTGAAAGTTTTTAATTACTAGGCCGGCCGGCCAGTAGAAGCAAAGTGTTGAATGATATTTATTGTCAAAGCAGCTCACGAAATTCGGCTGTGCTTGTTAGTTTGAAAAGCAAAAGTAGACTACCGACCTATAAATTAAGCTTTGCGGCTCCTAACTTCAGCATCTCTTTCTCGATCTCTCCTTGGAGGGGCGCGAACACAAGCCTATATATATATATATATATATATATATATATATATATATATATATATATACTCCTATATATATGGGATTATTCATATCAAGTACTCCCTCCGTCCTTAATTATTTGATATTTGTTCAAATCTAAGAGAATTAATGACAATTTTTTTAAAATTACCCTTTATTACCCTGCCTATTAGTATTTTTTTTTTCATTTTTTAACTATTTCTCGCTCCTTATCCCAACAAAACTCTCCTTATCCCAACAAAACTCTTCTTTATAATATGAGGGAGAGAGAGTGTAGATAATTTCTAAAGAATTGGATACGTTTTTGTATGGAGAATCGGAGATGGATGGAGAGAGAGGTCAATGAGTAAATGAGGCATGAGAGTGTTTTTAGGAGATAATTACGAAAAAATGTGTGAAAGAGAATATGAATAACTATGATAAATGATGATTTAAGGGTATTATAGACAATTAAATAGTACTATATTTAATATTTTTCAATTATTATCTTAATTTTATGTCCACCTCTAAAACGTCAAATAATTAGGGACGGATGGAGTACTTGTTATAAAAAAAATATGATATACACCATCAATACCCTATATTATAACAATTATCAAGCAAGATTAAAATAAAAGGTCATTCACCACAAATAAACTTAGGTAGGTCATACTAGCGAAGGAATTCTCCGTCTCTCCCCTCCTAGTTCTATTCTCACATCTTAGCCAGGGATCATATCCCTAAGCTCTGATACCAACTGTGACGCCCCCCAAAATTAGGTATACATCACCCATCTTGGGTCGTCAGATACATAGTACAGAATACAAATACAACTTACTAATACAACTGTCGTGTACAATACGACAAAACATAAACTGTGAGTTTGAATATAAATATTATCTTCTAGAGAGTATTCATACTCAAAAGGAGTCCTCGTTACATTTATTAACACACCATTACATAGAATAGTGAGGACTACTAACTAATACTATCATTCGGACCATCACTCCGTTCCCCGACTTGCCCCAGCTACGTTCTCATTTCCTGAAGAGAACAGTGAAAGAAAGGGTGAGCTCAACTAGCTCAGTAAGAAATATTATGACTAAGATAATGCAGAATAAATTATCATTAGCCTTCAACAATGTTAAATCGATAAAATACAATAGACATCAAGTTTAACTGTAGCGGAATAAGCAATCCATTAAAAGAGTCAAGTAGAAAATAAACTCTACTATCTTTTATGATTTAAAAGATTTTCCAACACTGTGATCGCTGAGACTCAGCTTAATAAAATAATCCACATCATCGAATCACCCCTGCACTACGGCCAAGGATATTCGTATATTCATTAATGGTCATGATCATGCCAACAACTGTCCATCAATGCACTATGGGTCAATGAGGACTTTTACCACATCATTTGTAACATTACGGTCATGATTACACCGAATAATCCCTGGTCATAATCATACTAAGTCCATCTATGCACTACAGGCCACAGATGACTTTCAACAGAATATAAACATGAGGATGATAACAATGATATAAGAATTCAATAAAACAAGTTCAAGAATTAATTTATCCAAGAATTAACAACGTCCAAATTGTCAACATGATACTACTTTGTGGAGTAAAATTCAAGAATGATCAGGAGAATATTTTCATGAATAGATACTAGATGAAGCGCAAATGTCAAGGATATTCCATAAATTTTATGGAGTATAGAAGTCAAAACTTAACCAACTGAGTATAATAAAGAATAGAATAACAATAGAAATCACCATGCATGCGATAGACCGCACAGACAGGTTAGTCTTAACAGAATAATAATAATGGAACCAGGTCCGGCGTAAACGCACAGACAGGATATTCCGACAGAATAATAATAATGGAACCAGGTCCGGTGTAAAACACACAGACAGGATATTCCGACAGAATAATAATAAAGACGGAACCAGGTCCGGTGTAAAACACACAGACAGGATGTTCTAACAGAATAATAATAAAAACGGAACCAGGTCCGGTGTAAAACACACAGACAGGATGTTCCAACAGAATAATAGGAGAATGTCACCAAGTATAGGGTAGACCGCGTATACAGGTTATTCCAACAGAATAATAAGAAATGGAATATCAAATTAACTCCATAATATTCAAAAATGATATTTATAGAAAATTCATCTTTATTTATAAAAGTTGGGGTCTTACAAGTACAGTAATACGTGTGGTTGCATAGTAGCACACGGTATTAATTATTAATGCTTATGTGAGAAGTCACTCAGTTTGATTCCATTATTGTCAGTTAATAATATGAATTATTTAGCGATAATGACGTTTTGTTTTATTCGTATTATTAACGTAATAAAACAGAAACATCTTTTTATATAAAATAAAATACTTTATTAAAGTTATTCTATAAATAGAATATATTATATTTTATTTAAAAGATTTTTCTTTAAATATGGACCGTCAGATTAAAGTAATCAATCTGGACCGTTCATGGATTAGTTACTATGCATTCTATTTTTCTATAAATAGCAGCTCATTCCTTCATTATTTCTTACGAATTCACTGAACTCTAGAGAGAGAAACTATAGAGAGAACTATAGAGAGAGAGAAGAAGAGTATTCTGCTACTTAACTACTTCCTTACTTCAGCTCTTCTTTAAAACGGTAAGGGGTGTTATTCTTTCTTATTCATGAAGAGAACTGTTGTTATTCCATTTCTTATTATTCTGTTGGAATAACCTGTATACGCGGTCTACCCTATACTTGGTGGCATTCTCCTATTATTCTGTTGGAACATCCTGTCTGTGTGTTTTACACCGGACCTGGTTCCGTTTTTATTATTACATCCTGTCTGTGTGTTTTACACCGGACCTGGTTCCGTTTTTATTATTATTCTGTTGGAACATCCTGTCTGTGTGTTTTACACCGGACCTGGTTCCGTCTTTATTATTATTCTGTCGGAATATCATGTCTGTGTGTTTTACACCGGACCTGGTTCCATTATTATTATTCTGTCGGAATATCCTGTCTGTGCGTTTACGCCGGACCTGGTTCCATTATTATTATTCTGTTAAGAATAACCTGTCTGTGCGGTCTATCGCATGCATGGTGATTTCTTTTGTTATTCTATTCTTTATTATACTCAGTTGGTTAAGTTTTGACTTCTATACTCCATAAAATTTGTGGAATATCCTTGACATTTGCGCTTCATCTAGTATCTATTCATGAAAATATTCTCCTGATCATTCTTGAATTTTACTCCACAAAGTAGTATCATGTTGACAATTTGGACGTTGTTAATTCTTGGATAAATTAATTCTTGAACTTGTTTTATTGAATTCTTATATCATTGTCATCATCCTCATGTTTATATTCTGTTGAAAGTCATCTGTGGCCTGTAGTGCATAGATGGACTTGGTATGATTATGACCAGGGATTATTCGGTGTAATCATGACCGTAATGTTACAAATGATGTGGTAAAAGTCCTCATTGGCCCATAGTGCATTGATGGACAGTTGTTGGCATGATCATGACCATTAATGAATATACGAATATCCTTGGCCGTAGTGCAGGGGTGATTCGATGATGTGGATTATTTTATTAAGCTGAGTCTCAGCGATCACAGTGTTAAAAAATCTTTTAAATCATAAAAGATAGTAGAGTTTATTTTCTACTTGACTCTTTTAATGGATTGCTTATTCCGCTACAGTTAAACTTGATGTCTATTGTATTTTATCGATTTAACATTGTTGAAGGCTAATGATAATTTATTCTGTATTATCTTAGTCATAATATTTCTTACTGGGCTAGTTGAGCTCACCCTTTCTTTCACTGTTCTCTTCAGGAAATGAGAACGTAGCTGGGACAAGTAGGGGAACGGAGTGATGGTCCGAATGATAGTATTAGTTAGTAGTCCTCACTATTCTATGTAATGGTGTGTTAATAAATGTAACGAGGACTCCTTTTGAGTATGAATACTCTCTAGAAGATAATATTTGTATTCAAACTCACAGTTTATGTTTTGTCGTATTGTACACGACAGTTGTATTTGTATTCTGTACTATGTATCTGACGACCCAAGATGGGTGATGTATACCTAATTTTGGGGGACGTCACAAATACTAGCAGATGGAGATTAGTATATATATATATATATATATATATATATATATATATATGTACTATAATTCTAAAAAGTTCTTAAACTATATAATAATATTATATTAAATTCTTAGTTAACTATTCTATATATACTAAATAAATTAAATAATTAATAAATTTTAAATCATAGTTAATAAACTCTAAACTCTATATGGGTTAATCATTTTCTTGAGGAATTAGCTAATTAATTTTGATAAATAAAAGCTAGTTAATTAAAAAACAATTAACATGCCATGGGTCAGCGTAAAGTACAAGTTAGCATATCTCTTAATTAATTTCCCGAATAAAGTATATATTAACTGTTCTGGATTTATCATTACTTAAGGTTCTCTTGCATGCTTTGCTCTAGTGGCTGACAAATTAAGGCCAACCGATCGACCGAGAGAAAGGACTTGGACTTGGTCTTACTATATATATATATATATATATATATATATATATATATGTTTTGCAAAACTCAAATCACTCAATCCCATCAAGGTTGAAAATATTGTCATCAGACGGTTTCCAAGTGGTACGTAATTATATACCGACCAAGTCAAGTCCACGCATATACACCAAACATTTATATATATAGCTAGGCCAGTCGAGATAGTCCGTCAACTTCATACAGATCGATTTTACACATATATACACTATCATGCACCATGCATACATGTCAACCCCAAGCTAGCTACCTCGTTGACATGATGAATGATAAGGTATAACGGTTTATATATTAACAAAACTTATATATATAGTCCCCTTCAGTTGAAGGATCCCTCAAATAGTGTTATTTGAGGGATAGTGCGCTCAACCGTTGGATCTGTTTTAATAACTTTATGTGGCTGAAATTTTACATCTTATGTGTTGCATTGGATAACCGTTGCATTGGATGTGTTGGGTTATTTGTAAAATCTCAGCCACATAAAGTTATTAAAACAGATCCAACGGTTGAGCGCACCATCCCTCAAATAACACTATTTGAGGGATCACTCAACTGAAGGGGACTATATATATATATATATATATATATATATATATATATATATTAAATAATTATAATTAAATATGCACTATGCAAAATTTAATATTTTATTCAAAAATATAATTTAACAAGTATCTAGGGTTTGGGTTTAGCACAAGTAGTAACTACTAGCTAGAAAGCGTGCTCGAGTGTGTAGGGGGGTGACCTATGAAGTTAGCACTGGGTAGACAGAACACCCCACCTACACGTTAGGGTGGTGGGGACTGGGGAGCGGGGAGTACACGTTAGGGTTGTTAGGCGTATGCTTATGTGTGCCACAAATTATTAGTAGTAGCTATATACTCCAGTAGTTAGTACCTAGACTAGAAACCAGAAAGAGATGAGATGTGGTCGCTCTTCGCACATGAACAGACACGCCGCGCGTAATTCAACCACTAGCTGAATGCACTGATAACTGCCTATATATATATATATATATATATATATATATATATATATATGTGTCGGCTAGCTAGCTAATGTCAATATTTGCGGTAGCACTCCAAACAAAAGGGCGATCATATCTCAAACTTTAGAATTCCATATTCGACCGCTTTATTGGCTCCAGCTCTGATGTTTTTCTTTTTTCCTTTTTTTTTTAGTTTAAAAAATAAAAATAAAAACTACATATCCCGAGTGAGTTTCTTAATTTTAATGTATAACTAACACCGGATGGCATAAGCATTGTGTATATATTATGGGAGTAAAGTAAAAAATTTATAAAATTTAGAGTACTATATAGAAAGATAAAAAGTTAAATTTAATATAAAAGGACAAAATAGTGATATATCTAAATTTGTAAAAACAAAAGAGAGAAAAAAATTAAAAATGACAACATAGTAATATATCTAAAATTGTAGGGACAAAAAGAAACATCAAACCTCCCAGTGAGACTTCATAATATAAATATAAAATTTGTTCGGTTTGCAGCGTTTGGACTTCTGAACGCTGCGCATCAATTTTGATGTGTAGCGTTTGAGGCTCAAACGCGTTTATGAGTTAAATAAGTTGTATTTAAAATAAATTATTACTAAACAAACAAGATTTTCAATTAAGTTTAAACTTCAATAAGTCCAAACAATTTGAACGCACCAAACATTGAAAACACTAATTTAAAGCCCAAATGCACTAAACATTACAAATGCTGACATAGTAATGAAGTTGCATTGGATCAGATTTGAACCCTCTTTCTTTCAGTTTTGATAGGTCCTGTTCCTATTTATTTCACTTGGATTGGGCTTGCTCTACTCGACTACCGTGAAATCCAGCTCATTCAAATTCTTGATATTTTATTTCTGTTTATAACAAGAACAGTTATTAATGAATCATCTGCTACTAATAATGTGTTGAATCCTAATTTTTTATACAAATTTTAGTCCAAAAAACTAAAAATAGTATTCCAAGAATATAAAAGCAAGAATAATGCCCTAAATAATAAATATAAATGAACATCAGAATTGTTTTAAAATTCGGAAAACAAAACAGAAAAAAGAAAGAAAGGATGTCTAATATATATATATTAACTATGCAGTTCATGTTTTAAATTATACCTGATATTAATTTTTTAAGAAGGTTTCCTTTTTACCTTCTTTTTTTCCTCAAATTCCAAACATAACATCAAGAATTTTTGTTGGCCCTCCAATATTGTTAACGGCATTCCACAAATGAGACGATCAAAAAAGTATCCTTTAATTTATATATTGTATATAGTTTTTTCCTTTAAATGCCTACATTTTAAACTTTAAAATTTCTGTCTAAAGGGTATTTCTCTCTTTTGGATAACATTTGAAGTGCAAATATTACTACTGAGAAATATTATCTAGTGTAAGATTCTGTAGTTTCATGCAAAACGATCTGTTTTTTCTTCCTAGTATCGACACAAATTATTACCCTTCAGACGATAAATCTTAAATTTGAAAATGTAGGGATTTAAAGTATATACCCTATTACAAATGCAAAAGGCCAGATTTGCCGAACCTGGATAGAAATGTATCAGTTGCAGATGTAAATTAAATTATACGGCCAACTCGAATGGAAATTACTGAAACTCAGCATTCGACTGAATCATTTCTTTCATCTGCAGCTACATTAGCATTCTTGCCCCTCCCCTTGGTCTCCCTCGGCGAGCCACACCATTAGTTTTCTCCTTGTTAGTAAAAGCCTTTTTAGCCGGGGATTTTACAACAGGGACTTCCAACTTATTATCATCGTCAAGCATATCCTCAGGAACAATCTTTTCCTTTGCTGCATTTTCAGCTTTGAACGAGCTATCACCAGCACCATTATTCCTTAGTTTTCTCTTCGGTCTAGTCTCAGTTGAAGGTTTAGAATCAGCTTCCTTCCGCTTACGAGCCCCTTCAGTTTTTCCCTCAGCTTGAGGATTAGATACCAAAGCCTCCAAATCGTATTCAGAAGTGTAAGCCCCTTCACTCTTTACCTCAGCTTGAGGATTTGACAAGTCATTTTCTTCATCCCCCAATAAAGCCTCCAAACCCTTTTCACAAGCATGAGCTACCTCCTCAGTGGACTCTTCCTTGGTATTCTCATCCTCAGGCCTGTGTTGAAGTTTCTCTATAACATCCATTACTTCTCTATTCACCTGCATTTCGATATAATTACAGTTGTTAATCTTTTTACTCAGAAGATTAAGGGGAAAAGGAAATATAACCAAGAAATATATGGAAAGCATGATATTCCCAAAGCAATGTGATCAGAGCATTACATCGTCCCATCAATCAATAATTATCAAACATGCACAAGCTCTAATTCCCAATTTCCCGCAATAAAATGGTACAAATAATTCATGCTGAGTGCAAACCTGTGGATTCTGAAGAAATTCAGATATGTCATGAGGGCATGCAGGGCACTTCATGACATTCTTCTGTGATCGAAGAGTTCGTCCACCCCGGCTTCTCTCTTTGGTGAAAGCCTGTCCAGCAAACTTTCCTTCTAGACAAGGCTTGCAGAAGTTATGTGCACAAGGTGTCGTGAGAGGCAGAGTCATCACGTTTTTACAAAGAAGGCAACTAAATTCTGCATGGGAAACCTTACGTCAATAAATAATTTATATCTTCTACATCATTTAGGAAAGATCTACTCATAGTCTGACTTCAAGTACAACAAATTTGCTAGAAGTTTAACCACAGTGCTTGGAACTATTTTGAATTAATACCTACTGGCATAAGAACTACACAATAATCCAGTATTTTCTTGCAAACTTGAGGTATACCAAGTAATTAACCAACTAAACAAGATGAACAAATTGATTCTGCCAGAATCTTTAATCAATCTCACCTAGCACTTTCAACTGCCTTACTGGCACAGTTAATATACGATGAAAAGAAAAAATGCAGGCAAGGGAGGAAAACCTTTCAAAAGTTTCTCTTTCACAGACATATATTCTGCTTTCCTTATTGCTCTCCTAGCTTTCTGTCCGTCTTCAGAAATCTCAGGGTTTCCTGTATGTGCTCGTTTTCGGCTAGGGGGTGGTGGTCTTTCCCACTTCCAGCAATCACCTTCTTCCTGAAATTCAGAATAGGAATATAACTAAAACAAAATTTTAAGAAGGCAAACTGCTGGACTTAAAATAAGTGTGTATGGATTTCAAGGACAAGAAAAGGAGTGTATCAAGACATGATAAAAGGAAAAAGGGCAACAGCTGACACCAAGTAATGATTTTCTTTATATGAACATCATAATCTAGTACAGCTATGATGTTGTAACTGAATAGCAGAAAATTAATAATTTTATGGAAAGAGAAACATTTCATTTTGTCCACTTACATCGTAATCCCATGATGGACTCTCCGTCCTCTCATCAGAAAGGTCAGATGCTCGTTTAAGCTCTGAAATTGTTGGTAGGGGTCTAGGCCGGTCACCATGCTCATCACTGCATTTAAATTTGGCGATAAGCATTGAAGAAATAAATCTTTTTCAGAAGAAACACAAAATCATGACTAGCACAAACCTTGTCCACGGGGCAGGGTCGTTGTCACATCTTACAAACAAGTATCTACAGACCTTAAAGCCCTAATGCAACAAAGCCTTGTCATTAAAATTTCTGACGCAATGAAAAAGTTAAGAGGGTTCTTCCAATAATTTCAATGGAAACAATTACCTGTAATTATTTATATTATCATAGTAGAGGGTGGCTATATAACCTAACCTCAAGCTCTACATAGAAAGGCCACAAGGGCAGTAGAATAGTGCCTCAACTGAGGCTATAAATATAGACATAACAGTTACAATATAGTGTCTCCATAAAAGCTAGCAAAGAATTTGGAGGTTCGAACCCATGACCATTCAAATATAAGAGGGTATATACCATTTGAACTAGAGCTCGTTGGTGAAACCAAGTACCTGTTTTCCCACTTTTCGCCAGCATTTTTCAATCCTGTAGATTCCATCATATCGTAAACCCTTCTCGGGGGCATAGCTAGATCGCTTCTCTTTATAGGACCTGCCATCAAAATAAACAGCACGTAAAATTTTAAGATAGATAAAATCCAGAAAATATCTTAGACCCGTCTCATCTATATATAGTAAAATCCATACCACAAATATGTACTACCTGTGTCCCAAATTGAGTGTCTAACTTTGAAAGATTAGAGTGAAACAGACTTCTGAATGGCACGTTTTTAAATACTAGGAGTTTGACATCTTTTTAAATTCTAGATAATGTTGAATCTTCATCATGGGACCAAGAAATAAATAATTCAAACTCCTTTAAGAATCAAATTAATTACGTCAGATATTCTGCCTAAAGATATTACCTAACTACTCGAACTGGATATCCCTTTTTGCAGCTTAACCGCAAGGCCTCGTTGCTGTCCTTAAATGTCTGATCAAATGATTGTGTCTTGTTGGTCCTTTTGTTCCCACTAAGATCTCTCCCACCACTGCCACACTCATTTTATAGAAAACATAATAATATTAGAAAAGGTAGAACAGAACAAAGAAACATGAAAGATATCTGATGTGCAATAATCATGGTAGTTTTCTTAAAACTATAATAACTATAATCATCGTAGTTGAAGGTTCTCTTATAAAGAGAAAGATCGTGGAAAAGAATTTTCTAGTTCCACTGTACACCATAAACAGGTGAAGCATGGACAAGAATCACACAAAGGACTTTTAAAGCTCAATCAAGTGTACTACATCTACATGTGGTCCTTTAGGACATAGATGTTGAGGTGCAGAAATTGCAGTTACTGATCACATATCATACTGATGATGAATTGACAACTAAGAGGACTAGGTTAAGAAAGGAAGAACATAGCACCAGAATTATTAAACCCTTCCCATGATTTCCATTTTCCAGAGAAGCTGATCAGAAATTAATGCATTATGATTGTTATCGGAAATCACATAAATCGTATGGTGGATTATTTAAAAATAGGTCTGTTTCGGTAGCCATATGCAGTTTTATAAAACAAAAAAGGTAATGCAATCAATTAAGTGATGTACAAAATTATGGTCAGAGATAAAAATTAAGAACAAGTGCTTTCTAAAGGAGTAAACAAACCTTCCAGTATAGAGGAACCATTCACCGTGATCCTCATCATCCTCATAACCCCCAGAAAGTACAACTGACTGCGCGCCATAATGGGATTGTCCAGCAATACCGGAAACATGTGGATAGTGTATACCCCATTGCCTACACTCCATGCGAAGCTCCCAGCACTCTCCTACCAAAACACCCTGTTTCCTCTCTGGATCATTCTCAGCAAGGATAGGTCCAAAATGATCAGATGGTGCAGTGACAAAAATCCTTCCACTAGCGGCATTGGCCATTCCATTCCTCTTTGCCCGCTCCGTAGTATATGCTTTATCAGGTCGTAATTGGTTATGCACAAAATGATAAACTTTCAGTGGCCCTTCTGTAGAAACTGATTTTGACAACCTGGCCATTCGGATGGCTGCTACAAGTGTAGAGTTAATTCGTGGTTGACTTGCCATTTTGGGGGGTATACTGTGGCGGCACTTAGCACAAGAACTATTCCCTTGCCCAGTCCATTTTAGGAAACACTTCAAGCAAAAATTGTGGCCGCAAGGCGTCTTGAACAAGAAAAAGATCACCATCAATTGATTACGTTCCATAGACTTTATTAGTAGAAATTCAACTTATAAAACTTGCATGCAGGCACTCCGTTATAAAACCATAACAAGAAACATTGGACTAAATGCTAATAATCTAATGTTTATCTGCTGATAGCAGTAAATTCAACTCTTAATTTACTTTCACTAGCTTGTATCCAAAGCCATGAAATATTTATGCCAAGTATGAGAACTTTATTTCAACTTCATATGGAAAAGATAAGTCTAAAATACAGAGTTCCATTAATTGAAATGCACAAATAAATTGTTATGTGCAGATCAAACCCTTTAATAACTGTATACATAAAGGCAAGCATCAGAGTGGACGACTAGTCGACTACCAATATAAATGAGGATGGAACTTGAAAAGTTACGTAAATAGAACGATATTAATTAAAAAGAAAGAAAATAAGAAAGAGTCGGCTCCAAATGAACTGAAGAAGCAAAAGGAACCACACAGTGGTAGAAAAAAAAACTATTAGGGATACGAACAAAAGAGCAAAAATAACACTAAAAATAGTAAAATCTAACTATTTTTTAACCTAATTAGCAGAACACAAGCCTGAACCATGAAAGGGGCATATTGCAGTAAAATACAATAATGCTATGTCTAAGGAGCACAAAATCCATTACTTCAATGCTTCACATCCCAATTATCCTCCACACAAATTCAAATTTCAGGAAAGTTCTGCTCCCAATTCAGTTCTAAAGCATGCATTACAAATTTACAATTATTTGCCCCTAATAGCAAGTTAGCAACTCATGAAACTTCTAAACTCACCAATAAAATTAGTATAGCCCTAAAAACTCTGGCTTACTTTCTATAATTTCACAAAATCTAAAACAAGAATCAAACCTGATCCACAGCTCTATAAATGCCTGCGTATCTTTACTCTGATAATTGTATAGAGTATTTAGAATAAACAAAGCTCTCAATGCTAAACACTCAAAAGTCAAACCAAGTGCTTCCGGATAAACTGGGGAAAAAAACTTTTTAATATATACCTATCTCAAAATCAATCCTAAAAAGCAGAAAAGTTTTGAAAAGATTTTTTACCCGAAATATATATATATATATATATATATATATATATACACACACACACACACACACACACACACACACACACATATTACGCACAACACATAATAGGAATGAAAGAATAAAGTTGATAGTACTGAGATGCTCCAAATTCCATATATGGATATACAGTGACCGAATTTGACTGGAAATAGAAAGTCAAAGAAGAAAGGCGTGATTCATTACCGTAACAGGCCGCTCAGGCAACTGAATGCAAAAGGAGCACTTGACATTCTCATCAATAATATCTAGAATATCATTCTTATTTTCTCTCTCCTTCTCCTTCGTTTCCTGATCCGGTCCGCTCAATAGCTCTTGTCTCCTCTTCGCTTTCTGTTTCTCGGTCAGCGACGCGTCAGATTCAATCGCGCGGATCGCGGCAATGAGCTCGCCGTTCTCTCCGGCGGAAACACTCGACAGGGCCCTGGCGGCGGAAGTTAGTGTGGTGCAGTCAGGGCAGTCCCACTGGAGCGTAGAGGCTAGGGTTTCGGGACGGACGGCAAGGCAGGACACGTGCCACGGGGTAACACATGTGTTGCAGGTGAGCTTCTCCTCGTCGGACGGCTTGATTTTGCAGAGCATACAAATGCCGTCGCCGTCGCACGGCAATTGGCTAACTTGAGCCATTGGTGTATCAGTATCGAAATGGATGAATAATACTCTTATCGAGAGGAAAATAGATTTGAACGCTTGAATGGTGCAAGAGAGAGAATGAGACGGGTGTTAAAATATTACTAAGAAATTAGACTCTTGAGAAAGAAAGAGAGGCGGGTTTTGAAAAGAGTTGGACGTTGTTTTTAATTTTAGGTATGATCCGCTGTATCCGTCTGCAACAATGACCTAGGAGTTTAAGGTATCTTATTGGCTCTGGTCTTATCATGTCACATATAAGTCAACGAATCGTACTTGGGGTAGTGTCTAATCTGACTCTCTCATCTTATATTGATTTATTTTATAATAAAGTTTAAATTACTATTGTATTTTAATTAAATTATTTCTTTACAACGTTAACCCATAACAAACTCAATTCATCTAATTCTATAAATGATCCATTACATTATTTTTCTTTTTTGATTTGTATGCATCAGATAATTGGTTTTTTTTGTTGAAAAAGTGATAGGAATTCTACGAAAACAAGCATGAAACTAAGGTTAGTGACCCTATTCATGCTAGATTAGATGTCGAAAAAATTATTTTTGTTAACTAAACATGACCTTCAAATTTGTTTGAAACGGATCCCACGTTAGTTACAGGACAGTTGATGTCTAATTAGAAAAGTAAATGTTTGAACTTGAAAAATTGTTGGTCTAGCGAGAACTCGCTATGATATATCAGAGAAGATCCTATTGAGAAATTAGTGTCATTTTAAAAATAAAAATGAATATCAAATGCCTAAATTAATAGATTCTTTAATATCAAATTAAATACCTCTAGTAGACTGAAAATATATTTTGTCAATGAATATAAATTAAATCTTATTTTTTATTACACAAAATTGACGGTTTATTTAGACAAAATACTCCATTGTTAATTGAGTTGAAAACCGAAGATATATCAGAGATTAATTAATATATTAATTTCAAGAAAATAAAGCGTGCCTAGTGGACGAATTTATTGTTTATATTATTTTCTTTTTTCGGTTATCCGCTGTCATCATCTTACTGTATTAATCCTAATTATGTAATTATTATTTTATGCTTTCTTCCCTTTTTACTAAAATAAGAAAAATGTTTCTTTTGTTTTAATTACCCTTTGGTAGTGTCATTTTGAAACACCGGATGCAATTTGGGCTCGTTTGTTTGGAATAAAAGCGTTATGTGATAATAATTTAACAATTAATTTTTTTAACTTTATGCACATGTATTAAAAAAATTATTTAATAATATAATTTAACAATTAAAATTTGTGCTCATTAATATCCCTTTATAGAAAGTTAAAAATTACTAATACAAAAGATGAAAATTTATAAGAATAATGAGAGAAGTTAGAAGTGATATAAAAAAATAAATAATTTATTTTATTAAAAAGTTGTAAATAATAAGTAAATTGGAATAAAAAAATTTCTTTAAAAAATTTGTTATTATGGTTTATGGAACAAAGAGAGTATTTTATTTCGTGACCGCTTGAAGTTGAAGATGGTACAATTGAATAACTTTCTTCATGTATAATACTTATTTTGTCCTTATCAAATGAATTCATTCTTAGATGTGCCAAATTTTCTCTTACCACTTTTATCCAAGTCTTTTTTATACCAACCAACACAAATAAGGTATAAAATATATCACATAAATGATATTTCCACAACAGTTTTTGATATTTCCACACGCAAAGTGTCACTGTAGATGTAAAAATCGTCGCTATAGGATCTATAGCGACACTTTTCGTGTGGAAATATCAAAAACTGTTGTGGAAATATCATTTCCCACATAGGTACTATATACTATATACTACTATATAGAAGTAACTTTGCCTGATACAAAATTATTCCATTTAACCTGACACCTCAAACAAACATTCCCTTAGTTTGTATGTTAGGTAATAATTTGAATGCAAAATATTAATATAAAAACTACTAAAATTTTTGATTTTGCAGATGTCTAAATATTTGAAGGATATCATATGCACTTCAAGAATGTTTGTTGTCATGGTATTTTCAAGCAGCAGGGGGCTTAGCTTAATACAATAGGTATCAATGCGAGTATGGCAGCTTGCAGCACGCCAGCACTACTACACTATCGATCGCAAATAGTTATATGGGTGGGATTAACGTTCAACATTTTCCTTAGCAGGATATGGGCTCATGACATTGAATATTATAGAAAGGAGAGCACGTCTTAAACATATAATTAAACAAATCAACTTGGACTATGCGAATAAAAAAACCTCTCCGTTAGATGAGTCAGGTTCAGAGTTATAGAATCTTAAAATTAAACTACCATATAAATTTGATAATATATAACTGAACACCATGGCAGCTCCACCAACACTTCACTGGAGCTTTCCAACTACTATAACAAAATCCCAAAAGTAATAGGTTAATTAGGCTATTCACAGTCTAAAATGATGAACTTAAGCTCTCATATATCTATTATTTTTCTGTGTAGTCAGAAGGTGGGGGACAAGAAGCTGAAAGGATGTGAAAAGATATCAATTTACAATACAAGTATCTAATAATAATTAGAGAGCACGTGCAAAATATGCGCAACATCAAAACAGTGTAATGAAAATGGACATCATCATTATCATAGAGTAAGAGTTTTTTTGGATTTTCTCTAATAATGCATCTCTTGCTAGCTATTGCCAGATCAAACAGAGCAAGAGGTTAACAAACAAAAGGTATCTAGTGAAAAGTCATTGTAATAGCTAAAAGTTCAATTTATCAATGCGGAAATCAACAGAGGTACCACTTTATGCGTGATTTCAGGGTGTAATGCGCTTGCGCGACAAGCACTTTTCAGTTGTCACTGAAGGCGAGGAACCCAAGGGTATCCAAGAATCCAAGTGCGGAGTTTGTGGACTTAATCCCAGGATACAGGTCCTTGCAATGGGCTTGGAACTGATCAACGGCCTTCGCTTTGTTGATTTAACCTGTTTGTTGTTGGTTAAAATGCATAGGAGCTCTGTTGGTCCAAATGGACTGTCTGGTGGTCGGTATTTCCTTTTTTTCTGCAGTAGTTCCCACAATAGCTTCTCATCTTTAGTTTGATCTTCCTCCATATTTAATAACTTCACAAACAAAACAGAGCAGACAATTCAAATGAAAAGGCTTTCTTTCTAAGATTGTGCCATCTTCAAGAAGGCACGTTGGATAGTGTGATTGAATAATGCAAACATTACAATGTCTACCAAAAAATACTACCTCCGTCACAAAAATAAAGTCCAGTTATAAAAGTAAAAAGTTTCAAGGAAAAGTTTGACTTAAATATAATCAATTCAATACGATCACAACTTCATATAGTGTGATGATTTAAAATTGTACTCTCATATTGGACATCCCAAAGAAAGTTCCGGTTGCCAATTGAAATGGAGGGGAGTGTGGCTTTAAAACACCACTAGAGTGAAATTTATGCTTTGGAATTTTGTACAATATATTCTTATGGTTTGCTTTTCTTCCTCTCCCAAGTTTTTTGGAGGAAAACCTGATCATTAAGCAAAAAATATCATGATTCATAAGCAGAGTAGAAGTGTAAGAAAAATAAATCATGTGTATGACCTATCGAATACTTAATTGCGATTTGTAATGCTAATTACGTCATGAAATGGCAGATTATATAGGACATGCCTTGTGTCGAGTATACTGTCCCTTGAGCCCCTTTTTAGCTTCTAAGAAGAATCCTATCTGCATTTGCATTTTTCTTACTCTTTCCTCTGATTCCTCCAATCTGCTCACAGCCTCAACCTTCCGCTCTTCTGCCCCTCTCGCCTTCATTCTTGCTTCCTCCAATTCTAGCCTTCCATCTTTGATCGCTCCTCCCATCTCTTCAACTATAGCCAACAAGCGTGGGCATGTTCCTGTTGTTATTTCAGCCTTAAGGCCCTTGATATACTCAACCATCGGATTACACATTAGTTGTGCAAGTTCATGCATTAGGTCGTCAACTCCTCCCTCTACAGATCCAAGGACATCACACACGTGACCAAATGTGGCTTTGAGGATCTTAAGTGTGACGAGAAAGGCATCATGACTTTGACCTGACTGATAAACAGCAGATATATATGTGATAGCTTTTTGAAAGAATTTGTGCATGGAGGCTTGATGGTCAGAGATGGTCTGAAAAATGTTATTTTGGCTAGAGTTAACTTCAGTTTCAATTTTTCTGAGAAGGTGCACTAATTGTGTTAGCTGCAATCTTTGTTTCTGCATGAGCTCTTTCCCTGCAGTGGTGGCTTTAGTTGTGTAGTCTTCCTGTGGCACTACAAACGTAAGTGACTATATAAAAACAATAATCCAATGAAACAACAGTTCAAGTTTACTAGGATAATAACTTGCTGAATTACAATTTCACGGCATAGTGAAGATACTCTGCATTCCAAAGCACTGCAGTTACCAAATTATTCTGGCACTAGACCAACCAGAATGGTAGGCTATATGGCATTAGTTTTCAGTTTCAGATTGGGTTAGTTTATTGGTGAACAAAAAATTTCAAAAGCAAGAAACACTTGTGTTGGTACACCACACTATATATTGCATACTTTTTCAATACAAAAGTACAAGCCAAGAAACCTTGATCATTTCGTTTCATTTCCTCTCTGAACATCTTACATCAGTTGGACAAAAAATTAAACTGACATTCTAATCCATGGTTCATTTAGTGCAAACTGTATATGCACAACTTTATATACCTTATTAGTATGCTAGGAGTAACAAATGAAGTCTCGAATTAATATTTAAAAACTTTTGACGCTCCACAAAAAGAGTCTCATTTCAACCGCACAAAAAATCCAATAAAAGAGTCCCATTTTTTTCGGTGGTATAAAAAGACACAATATTCTAGGTTTAATATTTCATTATCATGTTATCACTACTAAATTAAACACTCATTAGGGTAAATATGAAATAAAAATGTATTCTTAAAATTCATAAATTTTGCCCATGGTACTCTTTTTATGGAAGAAGAGAGTATTATTTTAACACCCCTAGCATTACTCTATACTAAGTTAATTTAACACCGTAATGATTAATCAAATCCACAACATTCGGCTAAACTAGTCAAATAACAACCTCTTAAGCATTCAATTAGTTTTCCAGAAATTGTCTTGAGCTTTTATACTGGACAAAGCTAACATATATTTGAGATGCGAACAACTTCATACTTTTTATTAACTGCTAAAGTAACAAACATAAATGGAAGTTGAATATCTGATTAATAAGCAAAATCAGAGAGACAAAATAATGATATTTACAAATTCAATGACCTGAGCTCCTCTGTTAAGCAGCAGAAGTTAATTTTATTTTATCAAACTCAGAAATTACCTGAGAATTAGGAATCTTATGATTATGATCTACTCTCTCGGTCACAGAGGGCGAGCTTTCCGGGGATTGAGTTCTAATTTCGTTCCTCCAACAACTCTGCCATAAAAATATTCGAAGTTAAACTTGATTAGATTAACAAATTAAGTTTCAATTGAAGTTAAACTTGATCACATTAACAAATTAAATTAAATTTTCACAACATATGTATGAATGATAAATTCAACTAAACAATCACCTGAGCAAGTAAATCAGAAGTCATGTAAATAGTGCTGGTTCTTCCTTCTTCAGCCATTTCAACAGCCTTCAAACCAACGAGCTTCGTTAATGGAATTGCAAGTGACCTGAATACATCTTCGGCCTGAATAATCCATTAAACTTCCAAATAAAAAGAGACGAACTCGCAAAAGAAAAGAAAACGAAAGAATTCTTTGTATATATACTTATATACCATAGACGGACTAATATTTAACACATAAGAACATAAATTGAAATTCTTCTGAGGTTAAATAGTTGATAATTACTTCAAGCAAGCCGATTTCGATTTGAGATTTCAGCTGATGGAAGGCGACTTTGAGTTGATCGTGATAAGAAACTATTCGCGTCAATTTGAAGCGAAGCTCGGCTATCGACGGAGATTGAGAGTCATGTGATTTCAGACGATTCGCCATTTCTTCTTCTTTCGCGCGAAAACCTTTTCAATTGAAAGGGCATCAATACCTATCTATAACGGGTTAAATGCTTTTTTATCACTAAACTGACTTCGTATTTATATTTTCATTATTGACCATAAAACTTTCAATAATCTTTGGGGGACCTGGAAATTTTGACCGGACTAGTGAGCGGTCTAATTTTTTTTCTCTTTGACTCCTACAAAATATATAATATTTATTTTAATTAAAATTTGTACATAATTTAATGATTTAAATATACTTTAGATATGTATAAAAAATAATATTATATAATTTGTGTAACACTGTTTTTTATGGGGTGATAATATGAAGTTAATTTTAGTCAATTAATCAATATAATGTCGACACGCAGGCAGGAGGTGATCTTTTTCTCTACGTGTCAGCACAATCAATTAATCATCTTACCATAAAGTTAACTTCATGATGATTCATTTTTTATATATATTTAAATTATCTCTAAATTATTAAATTTTGTAAAAATTTAAATTAAAATAAATATTATATATTTTTAAAGAGTTAAAACAAAAAATAATAATTGGACTGATCGCTAAACCGGTCAAAAGTTCCTGGTCACCTAGAATGATTGTAAATTTTTTAATAAAACTGAAAAAGACGTCTAACACTGCTTTTAACGGTGAAGAACGTGGCAATGTATATGTGGAAGAATAAATTAAAACAAAACCAACACTAGACACTTTTTTTCAATTTAAATGTCTAGTTATTATGGTATTTCGCATTCACAAAATACAATCCACCCGTAAAAGATTACTCAACCCAAAATATATCCAAATCTTCTTCGTTACGAACCGGAAGAACGAAGTTACCCTGCCGGTGCCGCCACTACATCATCACCGTTGGAGTCAAAATAGAAATAAATAAAATTTAAATATATTGATATTTAATTTTTATGTTCAAATATAGTTTTTGATGTTTTTATTCATTGAGAATGACAACTCACCTTTCTCTCTCCTAGGCGGCACATATTATTTTTAAAAAAAAATTAAACTTATCAAACAATTTTTGTAACGTTTTATATTATAAATATAATAGAGCTTAATAAATTAATTATTAAAAAATTTAGTTCAGTGATGCATTAATAAATCAAGTTCGACTACAATAGAAAAAAATGAATTTAACTTTATCTATAACAAGTCATAAGTGGATTCGTCAAATAAGTTAAAAGGGTAATTTTTTTTATAAAAAAATTGGTTAAGTTCTATCCACTGTGCAGGTTAAAATAAACTAATTTAGTTTTGATCAAAAGTTCAATTATATTAAATAAGTTAAAATACTGTTTCGTATGAGTTTGGAATTTAGATTGAGGGGAAAAGATTAATTGTGACTGTGGATTGAAATTGATGATAACATATTGGAGACGAGACGAACACTTACACAGATGTAGTTGCGGAGAGAAAATCCAACCAGCCAAACCCTCCCAGTATAAAATTTAATGTCGGTTTAATTGATGTAGAGAAATTTACGAAAGATGTCGATCAATGCTAATACATATCTAAAATCATATCGTATGTACAAATTCACCGTTGACGGTAAATTAATGCTATTAATATTTCTTGCTCACTTACAATGGCATATGTTATAGAATAAGGTACTATTTTTATCTTTGATAGATTTCATTTGGTAAATATCTTAATTTGAAACAGCTAAATCAAGTTTAAAAAATATATTAAAATAATGATAATATTATCTTTATTTTAGACTATGATAATAATTTATTTTTTAAAATATGACGAATGAAATTATATGTTAAATTGTTAATAAGTGAATACACATTTTTTCACTAATTATTTTATAAATTTGTCCGTAACTTGCACGAATACCGTTGTTGTTCTTTTAAAACTCAAATTGTGTTTAACGAATTAGAATCCTATTCATTTCAAATAAATGGGAGAGTCTCTATTTAATGATCTATAATTAAAATATAATATTATGATATTGAGAGAAATATAATGATAAAAAATATATAAAGAATAAAGACTCTCAATCTAGTGCGTGTTTAACGTTCAACTAACCTGAGAATGACTAGATAGATCGAGAAGCAATAAGCATGCGTCTGTTTCCGTTTTCTTCTTTTTTATTTATTTTTCTTTTTCTCAACTTCTTTCTAGTTGGTGTTTACTTTATCTTTCGGATTTTTTGATTTTTACCCAAAATACTCCATCCGTTTATAATATAGATCAAAGTTATTTTCCAAAATCAGTAAAAAAATTAATTTTAAATTCAAAATGGACCTGATTCATTTAACTTTTTTAAAACATGATATTTGTTGTAATTTTTTTTATTTATCAGTCAGTTCAAAATATTAAAATATATTAAGAATTAAAACTATAATTTGTTACGAAAGATAAAAAGAATACAATAAAAATAATTAAAATTGCAATCCTTACAACCAAATAACAAATAATCAAGAAAAGAGTCACTCGCAACAATAGCTTGCTAAAAATAATTATATTTTAAAAATAACTATAGAATATGCAATAAAATAATAAGTTGGTATGACAACTTATACTCAAATTTAAAAAGATCTGTTGTCATCGACCTGCATACCCAAAAATTCTTTATAAACGAGAAAAATAATCTCCAAAATAGATAAACACAAAGGGTGATAATGAAATAAAAATAAATTAATAATCTCATAGAGGAAAAAAAAAGTTTTGCAAATTCTACAGAAAAGGGGAATCGAAAAAACTATTATGAAGCATTAAAGCCTAAAAGATCATAGGGAAGGTCTCGAAAGCAGGAGATTCTCCCATGTCTAAATCGTACTTTGGAGTTTTTGGCTACAGAGAAAAGAAAAAAACAATACTGAGATTTAAAATTTTAAATACATAACTTAGGTCCGGCTCTCTCTAACCAACTAAGAGCAAACCGATTATAGCGACTGTTTTTTTCGTCACTATAGTATAAAAAACGATTTTCTATACTATAGCGACGGGGTTCGTTCTTATTTCGCTCCTTATAGTTCGCTAGAGAAGCGGACTGCGTAACTTAGTTCTATATAATGAAAAAAAAAAATAGTAACATATACATAAAAATAACATTCCTATTAGAACAAGAACCAAAAATTACAGCGAAAAGATAAGGCAGCAGGCAGTGAGATGAGAAACTTAATGAGAAAAAAATAATGAAAATAAATTTTTAAATAAAGATGAGTTGAATGAGAGGAAGAAATGTTGGTACACATTATAATTAACGTGACTGTCCATAAATGAAGAACATGTTAATCTAAAAAATATATACCTCGAATTAGTTTCCAACAACCGATAATAATAAAAATTAAACAACTATTTTTCAAGTCATGCATTTACCGGTTATATTGACTAAATATGGCAAGTTACTTGGTAATTGAAAAAAAATAAAATAAAAAATTGTTATTTTTACAAATAAAAATTGATATTTCTACTCTCACATAGGTGTGTGAATCATTTAAGATGTGTTTGATAGCTTTTGAATAAGGCTGAATGATGCTAAGGGGTATTTGATAAAAACTGAATAAACCTGAATCTGAATGAGTTGTATCTGAATCTGAATGAAAACAGCTGTTTGATAATTGACATGTCTGAAACATCTGAATGACAAAACTTTATTATTTTATCCCCTCTAAAAAAAATCAAAATTGTTGTAAATTTATTTAATATTACATAATATAATAGTTAATATTTTTTTTAATTTTATTTATTTCATTCAGCTGCTCATTCAGTCATTCAACTCAAAAAATTTGACTTAGTCATTCAGCTCGTCTATTTTACCGATTCAGCCATTCAGACTAAAACAAATGCACTAACCAATTCAACCATTCAGATTCAACTATATTCAGCTCTAAACAAACACCTCCTAAATATAATTTTTATTTGAGTTTAATGGGAGGCTAAATAAGTTTTAATGGTGCTGACCGAATAAGCAGTATTGGGCTAGCTAACTAGCTTATTGGGTCTTCAGGAATATTGAATGACATATTACGTTGGGTCCTTAACACTAATATACAACAATTAGAAAGTAATTACAAAAATAAAACACACACAACATAATTACAAAAATAAAACAAACACAATATTACTTTGCTAAAATCACGTGTCATTAACTCCTATACGTCAGTTACCAACTTTGCTATTTGCAACTAACCGCTCCTAAATTCAAGCAATCGAACACACCGTGCAACTTTGATATCGGAGAAAGCCAAATCTTCTGTCGACGTTTGCCTTTGGACTCGCCTCTGAGATCGAGACAAACATCTAAGGTCGGAGAAGACGAAATAGCATACAAAATCATCATCAACTTCAAGTTCAACATCTAAGATCGGAGAAGACGAAATAGCATACAAAATCATCATCAACTTCAAGTTCAGTAACCAAAAACAATCACAGCAACTTCGATACAATTCTGAACACTGAGGTATGTGAGTTTAAAGTTCGTATGCATTCCTGTAACGATTTGTTCATTCATTGATATGTTTTCTATTATGGTTACTAAATATATATAAATTGGTTACTGTTTATTCTGTATTTGTTTGCTAAATAATGTTTATTTGATAGCTTTATAATTTTTAAATGAGTTCTACTGATTTTTTTAAAAATTAATGGTTACTCATCAAATAATTTGGTTACCTTCATACAACTGTTGGTTACTCTCTAATGTTGTTTTTGGATACTGTCTAATGTTGTTTTGGTTACTATCGAATGATGTATTGGATTATGTGTAACAATATATTGGTTACTAATTAATGCTTATTCGGTTATTGTGCAACATTATATGGTTACTGTATATTGCTGAGTTGGTTGTGTGTAATATTATAATGATTAGTGAATAATATTACTTAACAATGATGTTTGGTTATTAAAAAATGATGACTTGGTTACTTACTAATTTTTATTTGGTTACTAATTAACATTATATTTGTTACTGTTTAATGATGTCTTGGTTACTGACAATTCTGTTATGATTACTGCGAAACATTAAACTGTCTATTGCTGTCTTAGTTACTGACTAATGTTGCCTTGGTTACTGCATAAAATTACTAAATAATGTTGAATTGGTAACTAATACAAATTATAAATTATTGCATTATATTTTAAATTGTATTAGTTACTTACTAATGCTTCCTTGATTACTGAATAATATTACTAATTAATGTTGAATTGTTTACTGACTAATGTTATCTTGGTTACTATGTAATATTATATTGGTTACTAACTAATACTTAATTGTTATTTCATAGCATTATAAAGGTTACTGCATACTGCTGAGTTGGATACTATGTAACATTGAACTGGTTACTGACTAATATTGTCTTGGTTACTGCATAATATTACTAATTTATGATAAATTGGTTACTGACTAATGCTTATTTGTTTACTGTGCAAAATTATAATGATTACTGAATAATAATGACTTGTTCATTAATTAATGGTAATTTGGTTACTATGAAATATTATATTGGTTACTAACTAATACTTATTTGCTTACTGCATATAATTATAATGGTAACTGACTACTGTTGAGTTTGTTACTATGTATCATTATACTGGTCACTAACTGATGCTTGTTTGGTTACTCTGTATCACTATATTGGTTACTAACTGATGCTTGTTTGGTTACTAACGGATGCTTGTTTGGTTACTTACTGCTACTGAGTTGGTTACTGTGAATCATTATACTGGTTACTAATAACATTTTATTTTTGTTATAGGTTGAGACATCAAACTTAGTGATTTTCACTGTTTACGATGTTGCCAAACAATATATTGTGGACATCGAACAAAAGACATGCACATATCGTAAATTTCAGTACTATGAGATGCCTTGTCCACACGCTGCTGCTGTTATGAACAAACGAAATTTGAGCTGTTATGATTTTTGCTCAAAAAATTACTATAAAACAACTTTGGTTGACACATATTCAGCTTCCATCATGCCATTAGACGACAAAGAAAACTAGGATATACCAGATAAAGTAAGAAACATGTGTAAAACCACCGAACACAAGAAGACCAGCGGGAAGACCAAAAATAGGGAGGTACAAACACGGATCTGAAATAAAAATTCAAAACAAATGCAGCAGGTGCCAAGAAAAAGGTCACAACAGGAAAATATGCAATAATCCACCTGTTTTAAGACCAAAAAAGGTCTGATATATTGCAATTATATTAAGAGTGTAAATACAAGAACACATATATATACATTTTTTATTGTGTACAAAGAACTTGATGTTATTGATTAATATTTTGATTTATGATTTCATTATGAGTTTTCAATATAAAGCACACATATATATACATTGTACAATTGTTAAATATTCTAAAATATTTTTATGTAAATTTGTTTACCACAACTTAAATATTATAAGTAACCAAATAGTTATATAGCAGTAACCAAATATTTACATAACAGTAACCATAATATGTTTTAATGGTAACAAAAATATAAAACAACCTGTGAACACAACATCCTATTATTTAATAATATATCATATTATTATTTAATATATTATTATATTATTATTTAATAATATATCATACTATTATTTAACAATATATCATATTATTATTTAATATAAAATAACATGTGAACACAACTTAATGATATATTATTATTTAATAATATATCATATTATTGAAAGTGATATTGTTTGTTTATATTTCACAATTGATATATGTCCTAAAACAAGTTTGTAACTCTATGGTTACTATCAAAACAATAGTTGGTTACCTTTTAATACATATTTGGTTACCAATTGAACATCTTAAACAATGCAGCAAACACAACTTACTATCAGCAAACCCTGATATAGTGCATTTACATTAAGAGTACACTGTGCACTTGATAATTGTTCTAAATATAAAAAATATGGTGACCATAATATTAAACTATTTGGTTACTTATTTGTTATAACAGTAAACAAAATATAACAAACAAGTAACCAAATAATTAGATAAAGTAATCAAAATAAAATTTAATGGTAACCAAAACATAAACAATCTCATATATAATTAAAGTGATATTGTTCCTTTAGACAACCAATGTATAATCACACATATACATTTAACAATTGTTATATGTCCTGATACAATATTATAAATCTCTGTTTACTATCAAAACATTAGCTGGTTACCCTTTTATACAAATTTGGTTACCAAACTGTACATTTCATCAAACTGGTACATAAAACAATTCATAAAGACAAAACAACAAGTTCCGAACTAATCAAAATCTGGAACAAATCTTCCTGAAAATTCCCTGTCAATCTCATATCCATCTAACTGTTTGTTCCTCGCATGAATGTATAGGTTTGTGCATAACTTCTTCCGATATTTCGCAATAGGGAATGGAATAGAAATTTTATCAAACTTCTAGTGAATGACATGCTCAGCAAAACAAATCGTGAACATCCCGCAATCACTGTACAAATGGACAAAAGATAAGGAAAATAAAAAAATAGAATCAACCTATAAATAATACATATCATTTTATGCAGTAACCAAACAGTTATATATAAAATTAACCAAAACGTAAATTAAAGACAACTAAAACAAAAAAAAAAGTAATAAAAATATAACACAATAAGTAACCAAATATTTAGATAACAGTAACCAAATCCAATAACTGTAAATACACAAAATCATAATTAAACAATTATTAGTAACCAATATAAAAAAATTTATACAAAAAATTGTAATATATATTAAACCCAGTAACCAAATACATACTACACAAGTAACCGAATAATTCTATAATGGTAACCAAACAATCTTTTAATGGTAACCAATACATAAACAACCTATACACTAAACCCAGTTTATTAAACCATGTATACTAGGCAAAAACATATTAAACATAACAACATAAAAAGGAAGCCAAATTCCCAACTTAAGAAAACATAAATGGTATCAAAATAATAAGCTTACAGTATCAAAATACATACTAACAAGTAACCAAGTAATTACATGATGGTAACCATAAGCAAACTGAATGTAATCAAGTCAGCATTACGTCACTAACTACATAATGTAATCAATAATAATTTAAGCAAACTGAATAAACTAAACAAATACATAGTAAACAAATATAATAAAAAGTAACAAACAGTTTTCTTCAATGAAACATTAACATAAATCAAATAATACAAACTAGTAACCAAACTGTAATATGGTAGTAACCAAAACCTGATATAACAGTAACCAAAATATAATATCACAGTAACCAAATACATACTAATAAGTAACCAAATCATTAAAAGTTTACAGTAACCAAATACATACTAACAAGTATCCAAATAATTATGATTTTGCATTAACCAAATACATACTAATAAAAAAAATAACAGTAACCAAATATATATATATACTAATAAATAACCAACCCATAAAAGTAACACACTAATATTATATAACAGTAACCAAATGCATACTAATAAGTAACCAAATCATTATAAGTTTACAGTAACCAAATACATACTAATAAGTAACCAAATAATTATGATTTTACAGTAACCAAATACATACTAATAAGTAACCAAATAATTATATAATGGTAGCCATAAAAAAATTTAAATTAACACACCTTTAAAATTCTCTGTGTTGAAATTATTTTATGGATAAGCACTTGACCTTTGGTCTTAACTACAGGAATATCAAACTGAGAATCTGACTGCACTTCAGAATGCTTCAAATCACTGTGTATCACCAGCCTATTCTCATTCTTACTCGATTTCTGACCTACATCCTTTTCCTTCCCCTTCCTATCAACAGCATACTTCTTCACTTCCTTGACAGAATAACGCTCCGATATTCTCTTCCTCTTCCCATTCTTCTTCTTTGTATCAACCATTCTATACAAAAAATAAAAAATAACACAAACCCACACAACAATCAATAATACATTCGACTGATAAACTACATTAATATATAATACGTTAAACTATTTCAAAATAACTGACCTGAAAATATACACAACCAGAATCGAAAGCGAAGAAGAATAAACCAACTGGAACACTATGTAATCACGATAACAAGAAACAACGATGGTGAAGAAAACAAAACACAAACGAAATGACTATGAATTTCGAGAAAAAGACGAACGGCGAGAGACCGGCAAGAGACGAACGGAAAAAAAAAGAGGAAAGAGAAAAGAGGGTTTTAGCGTGTAAAGAAGACGAAGAGTACTACAAACAATATACGGCGGTTATCATGCATTTTAAAAAACATGCCCCATTAATAATCCCTTAAATTAAGGACTCATAATTATAATAATATTGTAAATAAAATTACAAAAGTGTAATATTTTTGTAATTATTTTATGAATGTAAGATTTTTGTAATTATTTTTAAAAATGTACTATAACATGTAATTAACCCTATTACGTTTGTATCCTTCTAAGTTGTAAAAGAATGATGGAGTATTTGATAGTAAAGTACTATAATTCACATATTAAGATTTTTATTGTTGTGAAAGAAATTTACAATAAGATTGTGGGATGCTATACTTTTCATTTCCAAATGTCAAACATTGTAGCCCTATGCACTAAAACTTTATAATTATTCAAAAATTATTTATAATTGTCAAAAGAACAATATTCTACATATAGTCATTCATATCAATTGAAAAGCTCTTTTCGTTACGGAGGACGAGAAAAGGGTGAATGCTTTCAAAATATATTAGAAATTCATTACTTCAATATAAAACTTTTATTATTATGTTGACATATTTGATTAACTCATTACATTTTCTATTTTCTATGAAACTTTAGTTAAAATTGTTTGAATTATTCAATATTTTCTTTGATAATTTGTTTGAATTATTTATTTTTGATATGTCGTACAATGAATATTGTATTTAATTTTTTTTAGTACATCTAGACAAAATTATATACTTGTTCAACGTAGTTTAAAGGGATAAAATAGTAAAAGACTGTTCTTCAGATATTTCTGACACATCAATTATCAAATAATTTTTTTTATTCAATATTCAACTCCTCCATTCAAATTGCTTAAAATTCAAAATTATTTTATTTAATTTTATCAACCAGACATTATTATCCGTGTGAGACCGACCATATAAAACTGTATCACTCTTACTAATGAAAATATCAATTTTCACAAAATAATATACTACTATCATATTAGCAGTCAAATAAGCATGATAAAAAAAATAGTCCATACAGTGAATCCAACACGCGCTAATAAGTGGCCAAGTGTAATACCTTATCCACATACATCGAAAATATGTAGTTTATAAAAAGTAACAATTCGATAAGCTCAATTAATTGAACTAGATCTTATTAGTTATGAGTACATTATTAAGCCGAATAAAATATGGGTATGAGTTAATTTTGGTTTTTAAAATATGGTTATGGTTCTATTTAAGAACTAAAATTATATTAATTATTTTTAATATGGGTTATGTGGGTTGGAACTATATGGTTATGGTTAAAAACCATATTAACTATTTTTAAGATATTTTGACTTTTAAACAGAACTTTTAAATGAACTTTTAATATGGGTAAAGTGGAGTGGAGTTGGTGGGTGGTGTATACATATTTTTTTTAGGGTGGAGGGTGAGAGGTAAGAGGTGTATACATAATCACATAATATTATTTTTTTTAGGTGGGGGTGGGGGTGGGATAAGGGATGTATACGTAATCACATAATATTATTTTTTTTTTGGGCTAGTGTGGGGGTGGCATGGGTGGGGGTGGGGGTGGGGGTAGGGGTAGGGTAAGTGCGTGGTGGGTAGAGTAGGTGAGGGTAGGGTGTGAGGCTGGATAGGTGGGTGGGTAAATGGGGTGGGTGGGTGGGTGGGGTAGGTGGGGGTAGCGTGTGGGGGTGGATAAGTAGGTAGGTGTGCGGGTAAATGGGGTGGGGGTGAGGGTGAGGGTGGGTGGGATGAATGGGTGTGGGGTAGGGTGGGGTAGGGTGGTGGGGGGAAGGTGGGGTGTGGGGAGTAGATGGGGTGGATGTTGTATACATAATTGCTTAATATTATTTTTTATTGGGAGTGTTGGTGAGGTGGGTGGGGTGAGGTGGGTGGGGTGGGGTGGGGTGCGTAGGTAGTTAGGGTGGGGTGGGGTGAGTAGGTAGGGTGGGTGGGTGAGATAGGGTTAGTAGGGATAAGGTAAGTGAAGGGATGGGATGAGATGGGGTGAGTGGTGTATATATATTATTTTTTTAGGTGTGGGTGTGAGTGTGGGTGTGGGTGAGGGTGGGGAGTGGGGTGGGGTGGGGTGGGGGTGGGGGTGGGGTGGGTGGGGTTGGGTGGGGGGTAAGGCTGTATACATAATCACATAATATAATTTTTTTGGTGTAAGTGTGGGTGTGGATGGGTGTGACGCCCCAAAAATAGGTATACAACACCCATTCTGAGTCGCCAAATACATGGTACAGAAAGCAAACTACAACTTCAATAATACAAATGTCGTGCAAAAATACGACAACACATACTGTGAGTTTAAATACAAATATTGTCTTCTAGACAATATCCACACTCAAATAAATCCTCATTACAATTATTCAAACACTATTTTACAAAAATAGTGAGGACTGCTAAAACATCTTTCTAGAACCATCACTCCATACCCCGACTAGATCCTGCTATGTTCTCACCTCCTGAGAAGAAAAATGGAACAAAAAGGAAAAGGGTGAGCTCAACTAGCCCAGTAAAGAATATTATGACTAAGATAATATACAAACAAATTATCGTTAGTCTTCAACAGGGAAAAATCTGATAGAATATAATCGACAACAAGTTTTAGATCAACAACTGCAGCGGAAACAGCAAACCATTAGAAGAGTCAAGTAGAGAAAGAATTCTACTATCTTCTAAGATTTAAAAGTCCATCATCAATATTTTATCCCTGTAACATCAATTAATAATCATCTTTATCCAAATATTCATCTTTGCACTACAGGCCAAAGATATTCATTTGTATCACCTGTCAGTCATGTTCATCTCAACACCTGTTCATCTTTGCACTACAGGCCAAAGATATTCATCAAGTAATCATACATCTTTGCACTACAGGCCAAAGATATTCATTAATATCATCATTTAGGACTGAGGATGATGAAAAATATCTTAAAGAGAACGAATCCAATGAGACAGAAGGACAAATAGTAGGGATTCGTATAACAGTTTATCCAAGATCAATAATACTTCATAATAATCAATTGTGAAGCAGAATTCAAAAATAAAGATCAAAACATGGATACAATCAAAGATAGTAACCATAATAGACATCTTGGACAAAAAGGAAAAATTTTATTTTTCGGTGAATAGTGCCGTATTCGTGAATAGTGCCGTATACGTGAATAGTGCCGTATACATGAATAGTAACCCCGACACAAAAAAAGTCTAAATTTGATAAAAACTCATATCAATATTTCAGCATAATGATATTGAAAAAAATAATATCATTTAAGAAGAAAATAATATCCCTTACCTCAAGATATCAGTACTTCTGGTCGGAATACCGGTATAAGGCTGAAAGAAACTTGCTCTGATGAATAGAAACTCTCAAAGTATCTAAATACTCACAAAATACACTCAATAATCTAGAGAGAGAAAGAGAGAAAACTTGTTTCTGGTGTGATTTTCAATTCTAACTTAGCCCTCTATTTATAGGAAAATTTTAGTAGGTTTGACCTGCAACCTGATGGCTTTACCTGCTACTATTCCCACCCACCACATTTGAAATATAATTCAGCACATTTCTTCACCAACCACAAGTGGGGCCCACCAATTCTAGAATTTTCCATCAAAATGATAAACTCCGAAAATTCAACAATTTCTGAACCAGTCATCTCGTAAAATTCATAATAAATCATACGTTCATTTTTAACGGTTCAAAATTTGTGGACATATACTCAACTTATATATGTATAACATATCCAAAAATTACCACGATCCAACGGTCGGATTAAAAATTATAACACCCGCAATATTTCTCAAAACCCCTGATTTGATTTTTAATACCTCCATTCCGATAAAAATACTGATAAAGCACCTCAACATTAACTCCTTCATTTTTAACCACAAAAATATATCCCTCATTTATATCCACATAAAATAAATATTTCCTTATCATATGAATCAATAATTAATTATTCACAAATAATATTACAGAATCACATTTATGACAACCAGGCCGTTCCCAGGAAAGAGGGGGCTTTCCAATAAGGATTTCTCCTTACTGGCGCGCAATTAGATGACCAAACCTCTCCTTAGACAGAACTTTCTAGACATTGCCAATAATGTTATCTAATAATATTATTCAAATAATATGAATTATTGATCTGATAATGGAAAATACTGTGCAGCAACAATTATTGAAACAACAATAATATAAAATATCAATGCAACAATTATTGAATCAATAAAATAAAATATTGAACAATAACTACTGTAACAATTATTGAGTAGTGCCTTCTTACGTAAGAATCAATAATTGGTGCAATACCGTGTGCTACTGTATTTTAATCACCGGGTATTCCAACAGTATTAACGGTAACAACTACGCCGTTATTTATAAATAACTTATACTTGTCATTTTCTTCATCCAATCGCTTTCCGTTATGGGGCCCACACAAGGCTGCGCCGTCGTACGAATATTTCCCGACAGCAAGAATATTCCACGACCAAACGAATATTCCCCGACAAAATGAATATTTTATAACCACTTGCTTATTTTGCAAAATTTGCACATTTCACCCATAACCAAAGTATTATATCAAATTAACCCCTTATTATTCACAATAATATTTAGAGAAAATTTGATTTTATTCATTAATAAGTTGGGGTCTTACAACCTCCCCTCCTTATGAAATTTCGTCCTCGAAATTGACGTACGTACCTGATGTTTCAAAAAGGTGAGGATACCTCGCTTTCATTTCTGATTCCAACTCCCAGGTCATTTCTTCAATAGCATGGTTTCTCCACAAAACCTTAACTTGTGGTATAACCTTCGTGCGTAGGACATGCTCTTTCCTATCCAAGATCTTAACAGGTACCTCCTCGTACGTTAAATCTTCAGCTATCTCGTCTGGTTCTAACTCAATAATGTGGTTCGGGTCTTTAACATATTTACGAAGCATAGATATGTGAAAAATATTATGAACACGAGACATGCTTGGAGGTAATGCGAGTCTATATGCCACATTTCCTATTCGCTCAAGAATCTCAAATGGACCAACAAATCTTGGATTGAGCTTTCCTCTCTTCCCAAATCTTGTAACTCCCTTCCATGGTGCAACACGTAACAATACATGATCCCCAATATTAAATTCCACGTCCTTCCGATGAAGATCCGCATAACTCTTTTGTCGATCCTGTGCCGTTTGTATACGTTGTCGAATCGTTTGGATCTTCTCTGTAGTAATGCGTACCAACTCTGGTCCCAACAATGTTGCTTCACCCACCTCGTCCCAGCATACTGGAGAACGACATTTTCTTCCATACAACGCCTCGAACGGAGCCACACCTATGCTCGCCTGATAACTGTTGTTGTAGGAGAATTCCACCAATGGTAGGTACTTATCCCAACTCCCTTTGAGATCTAGGACACAAAGTCTTAATAGATCTTCAAGAGTTTGAATAGTCCTCTCTGATTGTCCGTCCGTTTGAGGATGGTATGCCGAACTGAATCGTAAATCCGTGCCTATAGCTTTCTGCAAGCTAACCCAAAATCGTGAAGTGAATCTTGGGTCACGATCCGAAACTATGGATACTGGCATGCCATACAATCTCACAATCTCACAATCTCGTTCACGTACATACTAGCAAGACGTTCAAGGGAATAAGTCTCACGTATCGGCAAGAAATGAGCGGATTTGGTTAATCTATCAACAATAACCCAAATCGCATCTATGCCTTGAGAAACCTTGGGAAGACCCGTAACAAAATCCATAGTAATGTGTTCCCACTTCCATTTCGGGATCTCAAGTGGTTGCAATGGACCCTTTGGCACTTGATGCTCCGCCTTTACACGTTGACAAGTTAAACACCTCGAGATAAACTCCGCGATCTCTCTTTTCATATTGCTCCACCAAAATGTATGTCGAAGATCGTGATACATTTTGGTACTCCCAGGATGGATTGCAAACGGTGTGTTGTGTGCCTCCATCATTATTCTATGCTTCAAGTCAAAATCGTTAGGAACACAAAGTCTGGAGTTGACTCGAAGTATTCCTTCTTCATCGATTCTTGCTTCTGGAATAGCACCTTCTTGCACTTTCTTCTTCATACGCATCAGCTCCATGTCCGTAGCTTGAGCAGCTTTAACTTTATCGATTAAAGTCGGTTCTACTCGTATATTTGATATCATCATGTGGGTACTTGGAGCCTTCATCTCTATCTCCATCCTTTGCAAGTCATACAAAATGGGCCTTTGTGTTAACAACATTGCACTCGTACCCGCATATGATCTTCTACTCAATGCGTCAGCTACTACGTTTGCTTTTCCAGGATGATATTGGATGGTATGATCGTAATCTTTCAACAGCTCGAGCCAACGTCGCTGCCGCATGTTGAGTTCCTTTTGGGTGAAGAAATATTTGAGGCTTTTATGATCTGTATAGATCTCCACTTTCTCCCCATACAGGTAGTGTCTCCAGATCTTCAACGCAAAAACGACTGCTGCCAACTCCAAATCATGAGTAGGATAATTCCTCTCATATTCTTTGAGTTGTCGTGAGGCATAGGCTATGACTTTCCCATGTTGCATGAGAACACATCCTAACCCTTTGCCTGAAGCATCGCTGTAGATAACAAATCCATCCGAACCAGATGGTATTGTCAGAACAGGTGCCGAAATGAGTCTCCTCTTGAGTTCTTGGAAACTCTTCTCGCATTCCTCACTCCATACGAATTTTGTATCTTTCCGAGTCAGCTGAGTTAACGGAGTAGCGATTCGAGAAAATCCTTCCACAAATCTCCGATAATAACCAGCTAAGCCCAGAAAGCTACGTACTTCGGTTACCGACTTCGGTTGCTCCCAACTTTGTATGGCTTCAATCTTCGCCGGGTCGACAGATACTCCATGTTTTGACACCACGTGCCCAAGGAATGCTACTTCCTCAAGCCAGAACTCGCATTTCTTCAATTTGGCATATAGCTTATTTTCACGAAGCCTTTGCAGTACCAGCTTCAAATGGCGCTCATGATCTTCACGGCTTTTGGAATAGATGAGGATGTCATCAATAAAGACAACAACGAACTGATCCAAATATTCTTTGAATACACGGTTCATCATATCCATGAAGGCAGCAGGAGCATTAGTCAATCCAAAAGACATTACTAAGAATTCATAATGCCCGTACCGAGTTCTGAAGGCAGTCTTTGGAATATCCTCAGTTTTAATCTTCAGCTGATGATATCCAGAACGAAGATCGATCTTTGAAAAGAATTGTGTTCCTTGTAACTGGTCAAACAGGTCATCAATGCGAGGTAGCGGATACCTATTCTTGATAGTGACATGATTCAATTCTCGATAGTCGATACAAAGTCGCATACTCCCGTCTTTCTTCTTTACGAATAAAACAGGAGCACCCCAAGGAGACGTACTAGGACGAATAAAACCGATGTCCAACAACTCCTGTAGTTGGACTTTTAACTCCTGAAGTTCAATAGGAGCCATTCGATATGGAGTTTTAGAAATGGGCTTTGTACCGGGTTCAAGGTCAATAAAGAATTCAACTTCACGTTCTGGGGGTAGACCAGGAAGTTCTTCAGGAAATACATCGGGAAATTCTCTAACAATAGAAATATTATTCAAATCTGACTTGTCTTTGTTCAAATCCATAACATGGGCTAAGAAAGCTTGACATCCGTTTTTCAATAAACGAATAGCTTTGTGGCTTGATATGACAGTGACTGATTTTAGTGGTTTAGTAGTTTGAATTCGTATGACAGGTTGGTTAGGAATATGAAAACTAACAACCTTACGAAAACAATCAATTTTAGCATGATGAGTGGTTAACCAATCAATTCCTAAAATCACATCAAAAGCAAGTATCTTTAAAGAGATAAGATCAACAGGTAATGTGATAGTGCCAACTTGGATCATGCAAGATTTATAAACTGTAGATGTAACGAAGGTTTCACCCAACGGAGTTTCAACAGATAAGTTAAAGTCCAATTTCTCCGGAGTCAAGTTTAAACGTTGAGCACAAGCAGGAGAGATAAAAGAATGGGTAGAACCGGTATCTAGTAAAGTATAAACTTCGCAAGAATTCAAGATTAGCTTACCCGTGATCACCTCGTTCGGGTTTCTCGCGTTTTGGCCAGTAACGACAAACGCCCTTCCAGGAACCGCTGATTTCGACTTATCCGGGACAGCTTTTGGAGTCACCATCCCCGCTGAACTTGGTTTTGCTACAGAACACTCTCGAGCTATATGACCCTCCTTTCCACAGTTATAACATACCTTGGATTGTTGTGGACAGTTTGGGCTGATATGTCCCTCTTTCCCACATTTGTAACATACGACCGGTGGTCGTTCTCCTCCCCTAGAAACAGTTGATGTTTGTGCTGACGTCTTCACATTATCATTGTTGTACCTTCTCTTCTTGAAATCTCCTCCCGACTCGCTCCTTCTATTATCACGACCACGATTACCACCAGAGTGGTTACCGCTTTTGTTCGAATATTTTCCTCCCTGCTGGTTTTCATTGCTTCGATGACTGCCGCCACCGGTATGACCCTGGTTGTGGTCCCTCGGTTGCACATACTCATTATCTCGCTCTAATAATTGAGCCCTGTTTACAACATCTGAATATAAAGAAAATTTATGAGAGATAAGATATTGTCGAATCTCGGGTTTTAGACCTCTCAGAAACATCCTTGTCATTCGTTCCTCATTTTCGACCAAATGAGGTGCAAACCTGGATAACTCTGCAAACTTCGCCTCGTACTGGGACACCGTCATGTTGTTTTGTTCCAGTCTGATAAACTCTACCTCCTTCATATGACGAATACTTTCAGGAAAGTACTTGTCATTGAACAGTTTTTGAAATGTTTCCCAGGACATGTTGAGTGCGTCAGGCTGGGTACGCTTCACAGACTCCCACCAGTAGTCTGCCTCACCGCGGAACATAAAGGTGGCGAATGGAACCTTCTGTTCCTCCGTGCATCCCAAGACATCGAATATCTTGGTAATTTGCTTGACCCACGTTTCCGCCATGATCGGATCCGGCTTTCCCTTAAATTCTGGTGGTCCCAATTCTTTGAACTGCTTAGCTGTGACAAACCGCGCGTTATCATTTCCACCCGTATTCTGCACACGAGTCTCCCTCGTCTGATTTTGCATGAACTGCAAAAAGCTCCTAAACATTCCATCATTCATCGTTTGCTCGGTAACGTTGTTTACAGGAGGAATATTGCCTTCCTGTTGCACGTTCCCCTGGGTGGTGATCAAAGGTGTCTCCACGGTCTGATTTACTCCATTATTAACGTTCTCAGCTGCCATTCTTAAATACTGCCATAAAACAAGGGTTAATAGTCATGTCATATATTATCCCTATACTCTGACCGACCAAATAAACACCAAATAAACTTAGTCAAGTCATACTAGCGAAGGAATTCCCCGTCTCTCCCCTCCTAGTTCTTGTCTCACATCTCAGCCAGGGATCATATCCCTAAGCTCTGATACCAACTGTGACGCCCCCAAAATAGGTATACAACACCCATTCTGAGTCGCCAAATACATGGTACAGAAAGCAAACTACAACTTCAATAATACAATTGTCGTGCAAAATACGACAACACATACTGTGAGTTTAAATACAAATATTGTCTTCTAGACAATATCCACACTCAAATAAATCCTCATTACAATTATTCAAACACTATTTTACAGAAATAGTGAGGACTGCTAATACATCTTTCTAGAACCATCACTCCATACCCCGACTAGATCCTGCTATGTTCTCACCTCCTGAGAAGAAAAATGGAACAAAAAGGAAAAGGGTGAGCTCAACTAGCCCAGTAAAGAATATTATGACTAAGATAATATACAAACAAATTATCGTTAGTCTTCAACAGGGAAAAATCTGATAGAATATAATCGACAACAAGTTTTAGATCAACAACTGCAGCGGAAACAACAAACCATTAGAAGAGTCAAGTAGAGAAAGAATTCTACTATCTTCTAAGATTTAAAAGTCCATCATCAATATTTTATCCCTGTAACATCAATTAATAATCATCTTTATCCAAATATTCATCTTTGCACTACAGGCCAAAGATATTCATCAAGTAATCATACATCTTTGCACTACAGGCCAAAGATATTCATTAATATCATCATTTAGGACTGAGGATGATGAAAAATATCTTAAAGAGAACGAATCCAATGAGACAGAAGGACAAATAGTAGGGATTCGTATAACAGTTTATCCAAGATCAATAATACTTCATAATAATCAATTGTGAAGCAGAATTCAAAAATAAAGATCAAAACATGGATACAATCAAAGATAGTAACCATAATAGACATCTTGGACAAAAAGGAAAAATTTTATTTTTCGGTGAATAGTGCCGTATTCGTGAATAGTGCCGTATACGTGAATAGTGCCGTATACGTGAATAGTAACCCCGACACAAAAAGTTCCAAATTTGATAAAAACTCATATCAATATTTCAGCATAATGATATTGAAGAAAATAATATCATTTAAGAAGAAAATAATATCCCTTACCTCAAAATATCAGTACTTCTGGTCGGAATACCGGTATAAGGCTGAAAGAAACTTGCTCTGATGAATAGAAACTCTCAAAGTATCTAAATACTCACAAAATACACTCAATAATCTAGAGAGAGAAAGAGAGAAAACTTGTTTCTGGTGTGATTTTCAATTCTAACTTAGCCCTCTATTTATAGGAAAATTTTAGTAGGTTTGACCTGCAACCTGATGGCTTTACCTGCTACTATTCCCACCCACCACATTTGAAATATAATTCAGCACATTTCTTCACCAACCACAAGTGGGGCCCACCAATTCTAGAATTTTCCATCAAAATGATAAACTCCGAAAATTCAACAATTTCTGAACCAGTCATCTCGTAAAATTCATAATAAATCATACGTTCATTTTTAACGGTTCAAAATTTGTGGACATATACTCAACTTATATATGTATAACATATCCAAAAATTACCACGATCCAACGGTCGGATTAAAAATTATAACACCCGCAATATTTCTCAAAAACCCTGATTTGATTTTTAATACCTCCATTCCGATAAAAATACTGATAAAACACCTCAACATTAACTCCTTCATTTTTAACCACAAAAATATATCCCTCATTTATATCCACATAAAATAAATATTTCCTTATCATATGAATCAATAATTAATTATTCACAAATAATATTACAGAATCACATTTATGACAACCAGGCCGTTCCCAGGAAAGAGGGGGCTTTCCAATAAGGATTTCTCCTTACTGGCGCGCAATTAGATGACCAAACCTCTCCTTAGACAGAACTTTCTAGACATTGCCAATAATGTTATATAATAATATTATTCAAATAATATGAATTATTGATCTGATAATGGAAAATACTGTGCAGCAACAATTATTGAAACAGCAATAATATAAAATATAAATGCAACAATTATTGAATCAATAAAATAAAATATTGAACAATAACTACTGTAACAATTATTGAGTAGTGTCTTCTTACGTAAGAATTAATAATTGGTGCAATACCGTGTGCTACTGCATTTTAATCACTGGGTATTCCAACAGTATTAACGGTAATAACTACGCCGTTATTTATAAATAACTTATACTTGTCATTTTCTTCATCCAATCGCTTTCCGTTATGGGGCCCACACAAGGCTGCGCCGTCGTACGAATATTCCCCGACAGCAAGAATATTCCACGACCAAACGAATATTCCCCGACAAAATGACTATTTTATAACCACTTGTGGATTTCGCCCGTTTGTGGATTTCGGTCAATTTCTGTTTAGAATTTGGAAAAACTTTCTTCTGCAAAGTTGTAGAGAATTGAATTTCCTATAAAAACTCGCGAGATTCGAATTTTCTGATAAAAGGGTTATTTATTATGAATTATTGAAGTTCTGAAGTTCCAAAATAATTGATTTTTGGAAGTTTTATTTATTATTTTGAAGAAAAACGTTTTTTGGCATTTAAGTGGGCTAGCATGTGATATAAATGGGCTGAGATCAGATGTCTAGAGGTGGGCTAAGGAAAATTTGATAAATATATTATTATTATATTAAATTTTCTGCTTTGGTGTTCTAAGCATTTTCCTATAAATAGGGTGCTTAGGTTAGAATTGAAATCACACCAGAAACACAAGTTTCTCTCTATTTCTCTCTCTATAACGAGCGTATTCTTGTGAGTATTTGATACTTTGAGTGTTGCTATACGGTGCAAGTTTTTTTCAGCACTATATCTAGTATTCCAGTCAGAAGTACCGTCTTTCCGAGGTAAGGGATGTTATTTCTTTTTTAATGATATTATTTTCTTCAATATCATTATGCCGAAGTATTGATCTGAACTTTTTATCAAATTTGGAACTTTTCATGTCGGGGTTACTATTCACGAGTTACTATTCACCGAAAAATGAAATTTCCTTCTTTTCGTCCAAATATCTATTCTGGATACTAGCTTTGATTGTATCCATGTTTTGATCATTCTTGAATTTTACTTCACTATGATAAGGTATTTTTGGACATGGATAAATCGAAATACGAATCCTTAATATTTGTTATTTTGCTTCACTGGATTCGTTTTCTTTAAAATATTTTTCATCATCCTCAGCTTAAATGATGATATAACTGAATATCTTTGGCCTGTAATGCAAAGATGAATAATTTCTAATGAATATCTTTGGCCCGTAGTGCAAAGATGAACAGGTGTTGAGGTGAACATGACCAACTGATGGATATCTTTGGCCTGTAGTGCAAAGATGACTATTTGATTCAAGATATTTATTGATTGATGTTACAGGGATAAAATGTTGATGATGGGCTTTTAAATTCATAGATAATCGTAGATTTCATTCTCTACGTAACTTCTCTATGAATTATTATTTTCCGCTGCGAATAATGAATTAAAACTTGTTGTCTATTGTATTCTATTAAAATTTTCCCTGTTGAAGACTAACGATAATTTGTTGTATATTATCTTAGTCATAATATTCTTTACTGGGCTAGTTGAGCTCACCCTTTTCCTTGTTGTTCCATTTTCTTCTCAGGAGGCGAGAATGTAGCAGGTACTAGTCGGGGTATGGAATGAAGGTTCTAGGAAGTTGTTTTAGTAGTCCTCACCATTTTTTTTGTAAAATATTGTTCCAATAATTGTAATGAGGACTTATTTGAGTGTGGATATTGTCTAGATGACAATATTTGTATTTATACTCACAGTTTTTATGTTGTATTAATAAAGTTGTAGTTGTTTCTGTACCATGTTATTGACGACTCAGAATAGGTGTTGTATACCTGTTTTGGGGGCGTCACAGTTGGTATCAGAGCTTAGGGATATGATCTCTGGCGGAGATCGGGGAATAGAACTAGGAGGGGAGAGACGAGTAAATCCTTCGCTAGTGTGTTCTACCTAAGCTTATTGTTGGTCGGTCATAATATAGAGATATTATGTGATTTGTTAATTTGTTAAATTAACCCTTGTTTTATGACAGTATTTGAGAATGTCGACTGAGAATGTTAACAGTGGAGTAAATGAAACCGTGGAGACACCTGTACTCACCAACGAGGAGAACGTGCAACAGGCTGGCAATGTTCCTCCTGTGAACAACACCACTGTAAGACCCCAACTTATTAATGAATAAAATCAAATTTTCTCTAAATATTATTGTGAATAATAAGGGGCTAATTTGATATAATACTTTGGTTATGGGTGAAATGTGCAAATTTTGCAAAATAAGCAAGTGGTTATAAAATATTCATTTTGTCGGGGAATATTTGTTTGGTCGTGGAATATTCTTGCTGTCGGGAAATATTCGTACGACGGCGCAGCCTTGTGTGGGTCCCATAACAGAAAGCGATTGGATGAAGAAAATGACAAGTATAAGTTATTTATAAATAACGGCGTAGTTGTTACCGTTAATACTGTTGGAATACCCGGTGATTAAAATACAGTAGCACACGGTATTGCACCAATTATTAATTCTTACGTAAGAAGGCACTACTCAATAACTGTTACAGTAGTTATTGTTCAATATTTTATTTTATTGATTCAATAATTGTTGCATTGATATTTTATATTATTGTTGTTTCAATAATTGTTGCTGCACAGTATTTTCCATTATCAGATCAATAATTCATATTATTTGAATAATATTATTATATAACATTATTGGCAATGTCTAGAAAGTTCTGTCTAATGAGAGGTTTGGTCATCAAATTTCGCCCCAGTAAGGAGAAATCCTTATTGGAAAGCCCCCTCTTTCCTGGGAACGGCCTGGTTGACATAAATGTGATTCTGTAATATTATTTGTGAATAATTAATTATTGATTCATATGATAAGGAAATATTTATTTTATGTGGATATAAATGAGGGATATATTTTTGTGGTTAAAAATGAAGGAGTTAATGTTGAGGTGCTTTATCAGTATTTTTATCGGAATGGAGGTATTAAAAATCAAATCAGGGTTTTTGAGAAATATTGTGGGTGTTATAATTTTTAATCCGACCGTTGGATCGTTGTAATTTTTGGATATGTTATACATATATAAGTTGAGTATATGTCCACAAATTTTGAACCGTTAAAAATGAACGTATGATTTATTATGAATTTTACGAGATGACTGGTTCAGAAATTATTGAATTTTCGGAGTTTATCATTTTGATGGAAAATTCTAGAATTGGTGGGCCCCACTTGTGGTTGGTGAAGAAATGTGCTGAATTATATTTCAAATGTGGTGGGTGGGAATAGTAGCAGGTAAAACCATCAGGTTGCAGGTCAAACCTACTAAAATTTTCCTATAAATAGAGGGCTAAGTTAGAATTGAAAATCACACCAGAAACAAGTTTTCTCTCTTTCTCTCTCTAGATTATTGAGTGTATTTTGTGAGTATTTAGATACTTTGAGAGTTTCTATTCATCAGAGCAAGTTTCTTTCAGCCTTATACCGGTATTCCGACCAGAAGTACTGATATCTTGAGGTAAGGGATATTATTTTCTTCTTAAATGATATTATTTTTTTCAATATCATTATGCTGAAATATTGATACGAGTTTTTATCAAATTTAGACTTTTTTTGTGTCGGGGTTACTATTCATGTATACGGCACTATTCACGTATACGGCACTATTCACGAATACGGCACTATTCACCGAAAAATAAAATTTTTCCTTTTTGTCCAAGATGTCTATTATGGTTACTATCTTTGATTGTATCCATGTTTTGATCTTTATTTTTGAATTCTGCTTCACAATTGATTATTATGAAGTATTATTGATCTTGGATGAACTGTTATACGAATCCCTACTATTTGTCCTTCTGTCTCATTGGATTCGTTCTCTTTAAGATATTTTTCATCATCCTCAGTCCTAAATGATGATATTAATGAATATCTTTGGCCTGTAGTGCAAAGATGTATGATTACTTGATGAATATCTTTGGCCTGTAGTGCAAAGATGAACAGGTGTTGAAATGAACATGACTGACAGGTGATACAAATGAATATCTTTGGCCTGTAGTGCAAAGATGAATATTTGGATAAAGATGATTATTAATTGATGTTACATGGATAAAATATTGATGATGGACTTTTAAATCTTAGAAGATAGTAGAATTCTTTCTCTACTTGACTCTTCTAATGGTTTGCTGTTTCCGCTGCAGTTGTTGATCTAAAACTTGTTGTCGATTATATTCTATCAGATTTTTCCCTGTTGAAGACTAACGATAATTTGTTTGTATATTATCTTAGTCATAATATTCTTTACTGGGCTAATTGAGCTCACCCTTTTCTTTTTTGTTCCATTTTTCTTCTCAGGAGGTGAGAACATAGTAGGATCTAGTCGGGGTATGGAGTGATGGTTCTAGAAAGATGTTTTAGCAGTCCTCACTATTTCTGTAAAATAGTGTTTGAATAATTGTAATGAGGATTTATTTGAGTGTGGATATTGTCTAGAAGACAATATTTGTATTTAAACTCACAGTATGTGTTGTCGTATTTTGCACGACATTTGTATTATTGAAGTTGTAGTTTGCTTTCTGTACCATGTATTTGGCGACTCAGAATGGGTGTTGTATACCTATTTTGGGGGCGTCACAACCACTGAGCAGACGGTGAACGATGAGATGTTTAGAAGCTTTTTGCGATTCATGCAAAACCAGACGAAGGAGATTCCTGTTCAAAATATAGGAAGAAACAATGGCAACGCACAGCTGGTCACAGCCAAGCAGTTCAAAGAGTTGGGACCACCAGAATTCTGGGGAAAGCCGGATCCGATTAAGGCGGAGACATGGTTCAAGCAAATTACCAAGATATTTGATGTCTTGGGATGCACGGAGGAACAGAAGGTTCCATTTACCACCTTTATGTTCCGTGGCGAGGCAGACTACTGGTGGGAATCTGTGAAGCGGACCCATCCAGCTGCACTCAGCATGTCTTTGGAGATATTTCAGAAGCTATTCAATGACAAGTACTTTCCTGAAAGTATTCGTCATATGAAGGAGGTAGAGTTTATTAGACTGGAGCAGAATAACATGACGGTGTCCCAGTACGAGGCGAAGTTTGCGGAGTTGTCTAGGTTTGCACCTCATTTGGTGGAGAATAAGGAACGTATGACGCGGATGTTTCTGAGAGGTTTGAAACCCGGCATACGTCAATATCTCATTTCTCATAAATTTTCTCTCTATTCAGATGTTGTCAACAGGGCTCAATTATTAGAGCGAGATAACGAGTACGGTCAACCGAGGGACCACAACCAGGATCATATCGGTGACAACAGTCATCAGAACAATGATAACCAGCGAAGAAAGAAGAATACGGACAAGAAAGGTAACCACTCTGGTGGTAATCGTGGCTATGAAAATAGAAGAAGCGAGTGAGGAGGAGATTTTAAAAAGAGGAGATTCAACAATGACAATACGAAGACGTCAGCACCAGCAGCAACTGGTTCCAAGGGAGGAGAACGACCACCAGTCATATGCTATAAATGTGGAAAAGAGGGACATATCAGCCCAAACTGTCCACAACAGTTCAAGGTATGCTATAATTGTGGAAAGGAAGGACATATCGCTCGAGATTGTACGGTAGCGAAACCAAGTTCAGCGGGGACGGTGACTCAAAAGGCTGTCCCAGAAAAGTCAAAGTCAACGGTTCCTAGAAGAGCGTTTGTCGTGACTGGTCAACATGCGAGGAACCCAAACGAGGTGATCACGGGTAAGCTAATTATAAATTCATGTGAAGTTTATACCTTACTAGATACCGGTGCTACCCATTCATTTATTTCTCCTACTTGTGCTCAACGTTTAAACTTGACTCCGGAGAAATTAGACCTTGATTTATCTGTGGAGACTCCGTTAGGGGAAACTTTCATCACATCCACTGTTTATAAATCTTGTTTGATCCAAGTTGGTACCATCACCTTACCTGTTGACCTTATCTCTTTAAAGATACTTGCATTTGACGTGATTTTAGGAATTGATTGGTTAACTACTCATCATGCCAAAATTGATTGTTTTCGTAAGGTGATTAGTTTTCATATTCCTAGTCAACCTGTTGTTCGAATTCAAGCAACAAAGCCATTAAAATCAATCACTATCATATCAAGTCATAAAGCCATTCGTTTATTGAAAAACGGATGTCAAGCTTTCTTAGCCCATGTTATGGATTTAAATAAAGACACGTCAAATTTGAATAATATTCCTGTTGTTAATAACTTTCCTGACGTATTTCCTGAAGAACTTCCTGGTCTACCCCCAGAACGTGAAGTTGAATTCTTTATTGATCTTGAACCTGGTACAAAGCCCATTTCTAAAACTCCATATCGAATGGCTCCTATTGAACTTCAGGAGTTAAAAGTCCAACTACAAGAGTTGTTAGACATCGGTTTCATTCGTCCTAGTACATCTCCTTGGGGTGCTCCTATTTTATTTGTAAAGAAGAAAGACGGGAGTATGCGACTTTGTATCGATTACCGGGAATTAAACCATGTCACCATCAAGAATAGGTATCCGCTACCTCGTATTGATGACCTGTTTGACCAGTTACAAGGAGCACAATTCTTTTCAAAAATCGATCTTCGTTCTGGATATCATCAGCTGAAGGTTAAAACTGAGGATATTCCAAAGACTGCCTTTAGAACTCGGTACGGGCATTATGAATTCTTAGTCATGTCTTTTGGATTGACTAATGCTCCTGCGGCTTTCATGGATATGATGAACCGAGTATTCAAGGATTATTTGGATCAGTTCGTTGTTGTCTTTATTGATGACATCCTCATATATTCCAAAAGCTGAGAAGATCATGAGCACCATTTGAAGTTGGTACTCCAAAGGCTGCGTGAAAACAAGTTATATGCTAAGTTGAAGAAATGCGAGTTCTGGCTTGAGGAAGTAGCATTTCTAGGGCACGTGGTGTCAAAACATGGAGTATCTGTGGACCCGGCGAAGATTGAAGCAATACAAAGCTGGGAGCAACCGAAGACGGTGACCGATGTACGTAGCTTTCTAGGCTTAGCTGGTTATTATCGAAGATTCGTAGAAGGGTTTTCTCGAATCGCTACCCCGTTAACTCAGCTGACTCGGAAGGATATCAAATTCGTATGGAGCGAAGAATGCGAGAAGAGTTTCCTAGAGCTTAAGAGGAGACTCATTTCGGCACCTGTTCTGACAATACCATCTGGTTCGGATGGATTTGTTATCTACAGCGATGCTTCAGGCAAAGGGTTAGGATGTGTTCTCATGCAACGTGGAAAAGTCATAGCCTATGCCTCGCGACAACTTAAAGAATATGAGAGGAATTATCCTACTCATGATCTAGAGTTGGCAGCAGTCGTTTTCGCACTAAAGATCTGGAGGCACTATCTATATGGGGAGAAGGTGGAGATATATTCAGACCATAAAAGCCTCAAATATTTCTTTACTCAGAAAGAACTCAACATGCGGCAACGACGTTGGCTCGAGCTGTTGAAAGATTACGACCACACTATTCAATACCATCCTGGAAAAGCAAACGTGGTAGCTGACGCGTTGAGTAGAAGATCATATGCAGGAACGAGTGCGATGATGTCAAGTATACGCGTAGAACCAACTTTAATCGATAAAGTTAAGGTTGCTCAAGCTACAGACCCGGAGCTGATGCGTATGAAGAAGAAAGTGCAAGAAGGTGCTATTCCAGAAGCAAGAATCGATGAAGAAGGAATACTTCGAGTCCACTCCAGACTTTGTGTTCCTAACGATTCTGATTTAAAGTACAAGATCATGATGGAGGCACACAATACACCATTTGCAATCCATCCTGGAAGTATTAAAATGTATCGTAATCTTCGACATACATTTTGGTGGAACAATATGAAGAGAGAGATTGCAAAGTTTATCTCGAGGTGTTTAACTTGTCAACGTGTAAAGGCGGAGCATCAAGTACCAAAGGGTCCATTGCAACCACTTGAGGTTCTGAAATGGAAGTGGGAACACATTACCATGGATTTTGTTACGGGTATTCCCACGGTTTCTCAAGGCATAAATGTTATTTGGGTTATAGTTGATAGATTAACCAAGTCTGCTCATTTCTTGCCGATACGGGAGACTTATTCCCTTGAACGTCTTGCTAGTATGTACGTGAATGAGATTGTAAGGTTGCATGGCATGCCAGTATCCATAGTTTCGGATCGTGACCCAAGATTCACTTCAAGATTTTGGGTTAGCTTGCAAAAAGCTATGGGCACGGATTTACGGTTCAGTTCGGCATACCATCCTCAAACGGACGGGCAATCAGAGAGGACTATTCAAACTCTTGAAGATCTATTAAGACTTTGTGTCCTCGATTTCAAAGGAAGTTGGGATAAGTACCTACCATTGGTGGAATTCTCCTACAACAACAGTTATCAGGCAAGTATAGGTGTGGCTCCCTTTGAAGCATTGTATGGACGAAAGTGTCGCTCTCCAGTATGTTGGGATGAGGTGGGAGAAGCAACGTTGTTGGGACCAGAGTTGGTACGAATGATTACAAAGAAGATCCAAACGATTCGACAACGTATACAAACGGCACAGGATCGACAAAAGAGTTATGCGGATCTTCATCGAAAGGACATGAAATTTGATATTGGGGATCATGTATTGTTGCGAGTTGCTCCATGGAAGGGAGTTACAAGATTCGGGAAGAGAGGAAAGCTCAATCCACGATTTATTGGTCCATTTCAGATTCTTGACCGAGTAGGAAATGTGGCCTATAGACTTGCGTTACCTCCAAGTATGTCTCGTGTTCATAATGTTTTTCATATATCTGTGCTTCGTAAATATGTGAAAGACCTGAACCATGTTATTGAGTTAGAACCGGACGAGATAGCTGAAGACTTAACGTACGAGGAGGTACCTGTCAAGATCATGGATAAGAAGGATCATGTCCTACGCACGAAGGTCATACCACAAGTTAAAGTTTTGTGGAGAAACCATGCTATTGAGGAAATGACCTGGGAGTTGGAAACGGAAATGAAAGCGAGGTATCCTCATCTTTCCGAAACACCAGGTACGTATGTCAATTTCGAGGACGAAATTTCATAAGGAGGGGAGGTTGTAAGACCCCAAATTATTAATAAATGAAATTTAATTTCCTCTATTTATTATTCTGAAATAGTAAGAGTTGATTTGATTAATGTGGTTAGTTATGGGTAAAATGCGCAAATATTTTAAATAAGCAAGTGGTTATAAAATATTCATTGTTGTCGGGGAATATTTGTTTGGTCGTGGAATATTCTTGTTGTCGGGGAATATTCGTACGACGGCGCAGCCTTGTGTGGGCCCCATAACAGAAAGCGATTGGATGAAGAAAATGACAAAAATAAGTTGTTTATAAATAACGGCGTAGTTGTTACCGTTAATACTGTTGGAATACCCGGTGGTTAAAACACGGTAATACGCGTAGCACACGGTATTGCACCAATTATTGATTCTTACGTAAGAAGGCACTACTCAATAATTGTTACAGTAATTACTGTTCAATATTGTATTTTATTGATTCAATAATTGCTGCGTTGATATTTGATATTACTGTTGTTTCAATAATTGTCACTACGCAGTATTTTTTATTATCGGAGCAATAATTCATATTATCTGAATAATATTATTAGATAACATTATTGGCAATGTCTAGAAAGTTCTGTCTAAGGAGAGGTTTGGTTATCTAATTGCGCGCCAGTAAGGAGAGATCCTTATTGGAAAGCCCCCTCTTTCCTGGGAACGGCCTGGTTGCTAGTACTGTGATTCTGTAATATTATTTGTGTATAATTAATTATTGATTTATATGACGAGGAAAATAGTGATTTTATGTGGATATAGATAGAGAAAAATTTTAATGTGACAATTGTTGAAAATTAATATTTTATCTTTTTCTGATAAAATAATTCATTTAAATATATTATTTTAATAATATATTGATGGTGGTATTTTTACAATGAATGTGGGATATATGAGTATATGAGGAGGAAGAGTATTTTTGTGGCATTAAATGATTAACACATGTTTTGTGTGTTGGTGGACAAAATTCTTGACCGAAAATTTATTATTGACTATAAAATCGCCCGTTTGTGGATTTCGGTCAATTTTTGTTTGGAATTTGGAAAAACTTTCTTCTGCAAAGTTGTAGAGAATTGAATTTCCTATAAAAACTCGCGAGATTCGAATTTTCTGATAAAAGGGTTATTTATTATGAATTATTGAAGTTCTGAAGTTCCGAAATAATTGATTTTTGGAAGTTTTATTTATTATTTTGAAGAAAAACGTTTTTTGGCATTTAAGTGGGCTAGCATGTGATATAAATGGGCTGAGATCAGATGTCTAGAGGTGGGCTAAGGAAAATTTGATAAATATATTATTATTATATTAAATTTTCTGCTTTGGTGTTCTAAGCATTTTCCTATAAATAGGGTGCTTAGGTTAGAATTGAAATCACACCAGAAACACAAGTTTCTCTCTATTTCTCTCTCTATAACGAGCGTATTCTTGTGAGTATTTGATACTTTGAGTGTTGCTATACGGTGCAAGTTTCCTTCAGCACTATATCTAGTATTCCAGTCAGAAGTACCGTCTTTCCGAGGTAAGGGATGTTATTTCTTTTTTAATGATATTATTTTCTTCAATATCATTATGCTGAAGTATTGATCTGAACTTTTTATCAAATTTGGAACTTTTCATGTCGGGGTTACTATTCATGAGTTACTATTCACGAGTTACTATTCACGAGTTACTATTCACCGAAAAATGAAATTTCCTTCTTTTCGTCCAAATATCTATTCTGGATACTAGCTTTGATTGTATCCATGTTTTGATCATTCTTGAATTTTACTTCACTATGATAAGGTATTTTTGGACATGGATAAATCGAAATACGAATCCTTAATATTTGTTATTTTGCTTCACTGGATTCGTTTTCTTTAAAATATTTTTCATCATCCTCAGCTTAAATGATGATATAACTGAATATCTTTGGCCTGTAATGCAAAGATGAATAATTTCTGATGAATATCTTTGGCCCGTAGTGCAAAGATGAACAGGTGTTGAGGTGAACATGACCAACTGATGGATATCTTTGGCCTGTAGTGCAAAGATGACTATTTGATTCAAGATATTTATTGATTGATGTTACAGGGATAAAATGTTGATGATGGGCTTTTAAATTCATAGATAATCGTAGATTTCATTCTCTACGTAACTTCTCTATGAATTATTATTTTCCGCTGCGAATAATGAATTAAAACTTGTTGTCTATTGTATTCTATTAAATTTTTCGCTGTTGAAGACTAACGATAATTTGTTGTATATTATCTTAGTCATAATATTCTTTACTGGGCTAGTTGAGCTCACCCTTTTCCTTGTTGTTCCATTTTCTTCTCAGGAGGCGAGAATGTAGCAGGTACTAGTCGGGGTATGGAATGAAGGTTCTAGGAAGTTGTTTTAGTAGTCCTCACCATTTTTTTTTGTAAAATATTGTTCCAATAATTGTAATGAGGACTTATTTGAGTGTGGATATTGTCTAGATGACAATATTTGTATTTATACTCACAGTTTTTATGTTGTATTAATAAAGTTGTAGTTGTCTCTGTACCATGTTATTGACGACTCAGAATAGGTGTTGTATACCTGTTTTGGGGGCGTCACATAAAATATAATATATTCTATTATAGAATAACTTTAATAAAGTATTCTGTTTTATATAAAAAGATGTTTCTGTTTTATTACGTTAATAATACGAATAAAACAAAACGTCATTATCGCTAAATAATTCATATTATTAATTGACAATAATGGAATCAAACTGAGTGACTTCTCACATAAGCCTTAATAATTAATACCGTGTGCTACTATGCAACCACACGTATTACTGTACTTTTACTACCGAGTAGTTCAACAGTATCAACGGTAAAACTTCCGCCGTTATTTTTATAAAGTATTTTTGTCGTTTTCTCAATCCGATAATAATTTCGTTGTGGGGTCCACCAATAATTGTACCGTCGTACGGATATTCCCCGACAAAAAGAATATTCTCCGACCAATCGAATATAATATGACAACTTGCATACTTTGCAAAATTTATAAATACTACCCATAACTATTATATCAAATCCACACAATAATAAAAAAAATTATTTCGAGAAAAATTAAATATTTATTCATAAAATCTGGGGTTTCACAATCTCCCCTCCTTATGGAATTTCGCCCTCAAAATTTACGTACGTACTTGGTATGCTGAACATCGATATTTACGTACGTACTTGGTATGCCGAACAGGTGAGGATACATTGACTTCACTTCAAATTCTAACTCTTGAGGTATAACCTTTGAGTGTCGAATATGATCCTTCTTATCCAAGATTTTAACACGTATCTCCTCATACGTAAAATCTTTCGCTATCTCGTCCGGTTCTAAATTAATAATGTGGTTCGGGTCGTCCACATATTTACGTAACATCGGTACGTAAAAAAAATGTTCTGAACACACGACATGCTTGGCGGTAAAACGAGTCTATAAGCCACAGTTCCTACTCGATCGAGGATTTTAAATGGGTCAATTACATCGAGGGTTGAGATTTCTTCCCTTTGTCAATTCGTGCTTCTAGAATAACGCCCTCTTGAACCTTCTTCTTCACATTCATCAGCTCCGGGTGTGTAGCTTGAACGGCTTTAACGTTATCAATTAAAGTCGATTTTACTCGTATATTCGTTATCTTCACGTGGGTTCGTATATTCGCACTTGTAACCGTATACGATCTTCTACACAACGCGTCAGCTACCACGTTCGCTTTTCCATGGTGTTATTGAATGGTACGATCGTAATCTTCAACAGCTCGAGCCAACGTCTTTGGCGCATAATACGTTCGTTTTAGTTGAAGAAATATTTGAGGGTTTAAGAAATGGGTTTTGTACTGGGGTCAATACAAAATTCAATTTTACGCTCTGGGGTAGGCTAAGAAGTCTTCAAGAATACGTCAAGAAATTTATTAACAATAGAAATATCGTTCAAAACTGTGACCCTCATCCAAGACTTGGATAACACGTCACATTGATACCTATCAACTTGCCATCGTCATTTACAACGTCTCCTACGGAAAGTCTAGCTTCGGTGCATTCCACACCAGGAAGTCAACAACGAAAGGAACAGGGATTTTTACTTATGGCTTGATATGATAATGATTGACTTTAGTGGTTTGGTTACTTTGAATTTGCATAACAGACTGGTTAGGAATATGAAAGCTAACAATTTTACGAAAAACATGATGAGCAGTTAACCAATCGTTTCCAAAAATCACATCAATACAAGTATTTTCAAAGAGATAAGATCAACAGGTAACGTGAAAGTGTTGATTTGAACAAGATTTATAAATAGTGGAGGTAACAAAGGTTTCTCCCAACGGAATTTCAACAGAGAAATCAAAGTCTAACTTCTCCGGAGTTAAGTTCAAATATTGAACACAACTAGGTGAAATAAAAGAGTGAGTAGAACCGGTATCTAACACGGTATAGACTTCGCAAGAGTTTATGACTAACATACCCGTGATAATTTTATTCAGGTTCCTCGTCATGAAAAAAAAACGCTCTCTCTTAAACTACCGAATTTGTTTTGTCTGTATCCGCTTTTGGTGCCACCGTCCCAGCTGGACTTGACTTCACTATACGACAAAATTGAGCTAAATGACATTCTCTTCTTGAAATTTCTACTTCTATTATCTTGGCCATGATTACCACCGAAGTGGTTACCATTCTTGGCATGATAATTTCCCCCACGATGGTTATCATTGTTCCGATAGCCGTTACCACCGGTATGATTATTGTCGTGTTGTTGGTCGTTACCTTTTGCTTGAGCTGAATCAACGCTCTCATGTGCTTCATTGCTTATCTCAGTATTTTCAGATGCCATTCCCAAACACTGTCACAAAACAAGGGTTAATTGACATATCACATATTATCTCTATACTCTGACCGACCAATTAAATACCAAATAAACTTAAGTAGGTCATATTAGCGAAGGAATTTCCCGTCTCTCCCCTCCTAGTTCTATTCTCACATCCTAGCCAGGGATCATATCTCTAAGCTTTGATACCAACTGTGACGCCCCCAAAATTAGGTATACATCACCCATCTTGGGTCGTCAGATACATAGTACAGAATATAAATACAACTTACTAATACAACTGTCGTGTACAATACGACAAAACATAAACTGTGAGTTTGAATACAAATATTATCTTTTAGAGAGTATTCATACTCAAAAGAAGTCCTCATTACGTCTATTAACACACTATTACATAGAATAGTGAGGACTACTAACTAATACTATCATTCGAACCATCACTCCGTTCCCCGACTTGCCCCAGCTACGTTCTCATTTCCTGAAGAGAACAGTGAAAGAAAGGGTGAGCTCAACTAGCCCAGTAAGAAATATTATGACTAAGATAATGCAGAATAAATTATCATTAGCCTTCAACAATGTTAAACTGATAAAATATAATAGACATCAAGTTTAACTGCAGCGGAACAAGCAATCCATTAAAAGAGTCAAGTAGAAAATAAACTCTACTACCTTTTATGATTTAAAAGGTTTTTCAACACTGTGGTCGCTGGGACTCAGCTTAATAAAATAATCCACATCATCAAATCACCCCTGCACTACGGCCAAGGATATTCGTGTATTCATTAATGGTCATGATCATGCCAACAACTGTCCATCAATGCACTACGGGCCAATGAGGACTTTTACAACATCATTTGTAACATTACGGTCATGATTATACCGAATAATCCCTGGTCATAATCATACCAAGTCCATCTATGTACTACAGGCCACAGATGATTTTCAACATTTTATAAACATGAGGATGATGACAATGATATAAGAATTCAATAAAACAAGTTCAAGAATTAATTTATCCAAGAATTAACAACGTCCAAATTATCAACATGATACTGCTTTGTGGAGTAAAATTTAAGAATGCTTAGAAGAATATTTTCATGAAAAGATACTGGATGAAACGCAATTATCAAGGAAATTCCACAAATTTCATGGAGTATAGAAGTCAAAACTTAACCAACTGAGTACAATGAAGAATGGAATAACAAAAGAAATCACCATGCATGCGATAGACCGCACAGACAGGTTATTCCAACAGAATAATAAATAATGGAACCAGGTCCGGCGTAAACGCACAGACAAGATATTTCGACAGAATAATAAATAATGGAACCAGGTCCGGCGTAAAACACATAGACAGGATGTTCCAACAGAATAATAATAAAAACGGAACCAGGTCCGGTGTAAAACGCACAGACAGGATGTTCCAACAGAATAATAATAAAAACGGAACCAGGTCCGGTGTAAAACACACAGACAGGATGTTCCAACAGAATAATAACAAGACGGAACCAGGTCCGGTGTAAAACACACAGACAGGATGTTCCAACAGAATAATAATAAAAACGGAACCAGGTCCGGTGTAAAACACACAGACAGGATGTTCCAACAGAATAATAGAAGAATGTCACCAAGTATAGGGTAGACCGCGTATACAGTTTATTCCAACAGAATAATAAGAAATGGAATAACAACAGTTCTCTTCATGAATAAGAAAGAATAACACCCCTTACCGTAAAAGAACTGGATATAAGAGTAGTGAAGCAGCAGAAAACTTTTCTTCTATCTCTATATAGTCTCTCTCTATAGTTTCTCTCTCTAGAGTTCAGTGAATTCGTAAGAAAATAATGAAGGAATGAGCTTCTATTTATAGAAAAATAGAATGCATAGTAACTAATCCATGAACGGTCCAGATTGATTACTTTAATCTGACGGTCCATATTTAAAGAAATTTTTTTTAAATAAAATATAATATATTCTATTTATAGAATAACTTTAATAAAGTATTTTGTTTTATATAAAAAGATGTTTCTGTTTTATTACGTTAATAATACGAATAAAACAAAACTTCATTATCGCTAAATAATTCATATTATTAATTGACAATAATGGAATCAAAATGAGTGACTTCTCACATAAGCATTAATAATTAATACCGTGTGCTACTATGTAACCACACGTATTACTGTACTTTTACTACCGAGTAGTTCAACAGTATCAACGGTAAAACTTCCGCCGTTATTTTCATAAAGTATTTTTGTCGTTTTCTCAATCCGACAATAATTTCGTTGTGGGGTCCACCAATAATTGTACCGTCGTACGGATATTTCCCGACAAAAAGAATATTCTCCGACCAATCGAATATAATATGACAACTTGCATACTTTGCAAAATTTATAAATACTACCCATAACTATTATATCAAATCCATACAATAATAAAAAAAATTATTTCGAGAAAAATTTAATATTTATTCATAAAATCTGGGGTTTCACAACAGTAATACGCGTGGTTGCATAGTAGCACGCGGTATTGATTATTGATACTTATGTGAGAAGTTAATCAGTTTTGCTTATTTTATAGACCCCCATTTACCTATTTTTCAAAATAAGCGGTAGAAATTATTTAAAGGTAGGGCCCACACGTGGGGCCCATATGTGTTAAAAAATTAATTTTGAAAAAGGGGGTGAGAGGATGTTACGTAAATGAGAGGTAAGATATATTTATATATATGATATGTGATGTGTGTGTGTGTGTGTGTATATATATATATATATAATATAATATAATGTGAGTGGAAGAATAGTAATATGATAGTGATAAGTGTAAGGTGGGTGTTTGAAATATTAATAAAGAATTGTGAAAAAGGTGGAGTGTATTATATATATATATATATATATATATATATATATATATATATATATTATATGTGGTGTGGGTAATATAGGTATATATATAATTTTTGCATGTGAAATGATGGGGGTGGAGAAACAATTCTAAGGTTGTCAGGGGGAAGAGTGATTTTTCTTTGTTGCTTTATTGCATTATAACATGTGTTGTCAATTATATATACATTACATTTGGTTGCTTTGATCTTATTCGAGGAAGGCTTGACTTTTGCATCCATAGATTATAAAAATTTCATCCGTGAATTATTGCGTCTGTAATATTTTTCTTACACAGTGCCCTTCCATTCTTCTATAAATAGAAGATCATTCCTTCATTATTTGTTACGAATTCACTGAAACTCTATAGAGAGAAATTATAGAAACTATAAAAAAGTATTCTGCTACTTTCCCTACTCTTATATTCAGTTTCTTTTACGTTAAGGGGTATTATTTCTTTTGTATTCATGAAGAGAAATTCTGTTATTCCATTATTTATTATTCTGTTGGAATAACCTGTATACGCAGGCTACCCTATACTTGGTGAAATTCTTCTGTTATTATATTTTTTATTATTCTGTTGGAATATCCTGTATGTGCGTTTTACGCCGGACCTGGTTTCGTCTTTATTATTCTGTTGGAATATCCTGTGCGTTTACACCGGACCTGGTTCCATTGTTTATTATTCTGTCGGAATATCCTGTCGGTGCGTTTACGCATAACCTGATTCTATTATTTATTTTTCTATTAGAATAATCTGTCTGTGCGGTCTATCGTATGTTTGGTGAATTCTTTTGTTATTCCATTCTTTATTATACTCAGTTGGTTAAAATTTTGGCTTTTATACTCCATAAAATTAGTGGAATATCTTTGATATTTGCGCTTCATCCAGTATCTTTTTATAAAAATATTTTTCTGAGCATTCTTGAATTTTACTCTACAAAGAAGTATCATGTTGACAATTTGGACGTTATTAATTCTTGAATAAATTAATTCTTGAACTTATTTTATTGAATTCTTATATCATTGTCATCATCCTCATGTTTATATATTTTTAAAAGTCATCTGTGGCCTGTAGTGCATAGATGGGCTTGGTATGATTATGATCAGTGATTATTTGGTGTAATCATGACCGTAATGTTACAAATAATGTGGTAAAAGTCCTCATTGGCCCGTAGTGCATTGATGGACAGTTGTTGGCATGATCATGACCATTAATGAATACATAAATATTCTTGGGCCGTAGTGCATGGATAATTGTGATCGTGATACTAAAAAATATCCTTGGCCGTAGTGCAGGGGTGATTCGATGATGTTGATTATTTATTAAGCTGAGTCCCAGTGATAAAAGTGATGAAAAACCTTTTAAATCATAAAAGATAGTAGATTTTATTCTCTACTTGACTCTTTTAATGGATTGATTGTTCCGCTGCAGTTAAACTTGATGTTTGTTATATTGTATCAGTTTAACACTGTTTAAGGCTAATGATAATTTATTCTGCATTATCTTAGTCATAATATTTCTTACTGGGCTAGTTGAGCTCACCATTTCTTTCACTGTTCTCTTCAGGAAATGAGAATATACCTGGGACGAGTCGAGGAACGGAATGACGGACCAGATGATAGTTTTAGTAGTCCTCACTATTCTGTTAAATAGTGTGACAATAAATGTAATGAGGACTTATTCTAAGAGTGGATATTGTCTAGAATACAGTATTTGTATTAAAACTCACAGTTCTCTTGTTGTATATTAAAGATTGTATTTATATTCTGTACCATGTATTTGGTGACTCAGAATAGGTGATGTATACCTATTTTGGGGGCGTCACATAAGGGGTGTATACATAATCACATAATATTTTTTTTTGAATTTGGGTGTGGGTATGGGTGGTGGTGGGGGTGGGGGTGTGGGTGGGGTGTGGGTTGGATGGGTTAGGTGGGGTGGGTGAGTGGGTGGTTGAGTTTCTTGAATATGTAAATATGGGTTGAAATTTTTTTTTATTTGGATTTGGAATAAAATATGGGTCGAAAAATGGTTAACTAGGTTGGAACTATATTTCTTTTTTAAAATATGGTTCCAAACTTTAACCAACTAAAAAAAATAGTTAACCAATTCATTTGGTTCCAGTTAATATTGGTTGACCCGACAGTTAACCAACTATATTGTCATGTCATTACTAGTCAAATTTTAGTCTTTAAGCAAGATATTTCTTTCATCTTAAAATACAAGAGTAATTATGATACTTTTTAAGTTAACTTAAAATATTTTTAGAATATAATTGATGTAATTTATTTAAAATTTAAAAAATAGTTTTGTTAGTAGCAGATAATTTATAATATTCGTAATATTATTGATTAAAACTGAATTCACATCAAGTTCAAATTTGAAAATATTTATTTTTGATAATCAAAATGCCTTATATAATTTTTCATAAAAGGAAGGGAGTGCCATTTATTTACTCCATTAGCTAAGGAAAATAGTTAAAGTTTAGAAACCAGACGCAATACACCCCAAAAAAATAGAGTAATTCATAACAGGAAAAGTAAAAAAGAAGGGGGTAAATGGATCAGGGAGGGGCCTGTTCGGATCGGGACACATTCCAATTTCCATACCAGATGAGATAGAGGTCATAGGTATCCAGCCCATGGGAATCAACCGGCGTAGGTTAGCAGAGCCATAGTACGCTATCTCTCCACTGGGACTGTGGTCTCAAAGTATATCCATAAATAATCCTTTAATTTCACAAATCCTCTGCCTCAAAAAGTCGACTAGTGTGAAGTGCTTCTTAAGATTATATTCACATCTGTGATTTTTCTTCCTGTCCAAAGAGAAATAGAAAGAGAAAGAGAAAGAGGTAGGGTTTGGGATAGAGATGGAGGCAGCCCAAGAAGCACAGAATCGAGAAGCATTCCGTCAAGCGGTGGTCAACACTCTTGAACGCCGTCTATTTTACATACCCTCCTTCAAGATCTACAGAGGCGTTGCTGGCCTTTACGACTATGGCCCCCCTGGTTGCGCCGTCAAGTCCAATGTCCTCGCCTTCTGGCGTCAGGTCTTTTTTTAACCCTTTTCGTATCTGTACAGTTGGTAGATTTCACTTCTGGTTCTATTAAGTACCCTGAAGATAGATTTAATACTACTCAATTGAGATGTTATAAATTAAGATGACCGCCCCATCGGGTTGGTCGATTTATTGCGAGTTTGTTACTATTGTATCTCGTCTAGGTCTTTTATGATTCATGTTTAAGAACATGTAATATAGATTATTGCAATTCACGTAAGCAATTATATACGGACTATTTATTTTCTTCCTGTTTTCCCCCCTCTTTTTTGTATATGTGTTAAAGTTGGAATTGATATGTTATACGTTTATATTTGGTTGGCTGGTTTACTTCAAATCAATACCTTTTCATGAGTTGTTCAATGGTATTAACACCAATTAGCTGGGATTGTTGTGATTGGGATTATTGGCAATGTATAAAGTTCTTTGCTCGCTAGAGCTGAATTGTTGTTTCATTTTGCCATCTTCAAGCAAAATCCTAGAATAATTACTTCGCAATGATATTTATTTTCTCCCTAATAAGCAAACATAACAAACATAACATAGTAATCAAAACTCCCAGAGCTAATTGAGCAACTAGATGTGACATATGATATATGTTAAGTTCACAGGCCAGTTACTGGCCTCACTCTGTTCAATTGTGAGGCTGTGAGGTATTTTTATTTTTTCATTCCCCAAAGGCCTAAACGTTGCTTCACTTGTTGAGTGCAGCAGTTTTCAACTTCTTTGCAAATGTATGTGTATGTTGGCATATGTCATTAGCAGTGTTTATGACGGGAACATGATTTAGTATCTGGCAACATGAAAAGTAATTACTATGTTGGAGTTGACTACAATGATATCTTTTGATTCACGTCGTTGACTTATTCACTTCTTTTAATCAGCTCTTTGGTAGTGTCTCTGTGTACTGCAAATCAGTTCCTCATAAGATCAAAGGAAGTTTTCATGCGACTGGTTGCTCTATTTTTTACACTGTAATATGTTGCTGATTCTCTGATACTAAATTTCAGCATTTTGTTCTAGAAGAGAACATGTTGGAGGTTGATTGCCCATGTGTGACACCGGAGGTTGTGTTGAAGGCATCTGGACACGTTGATAAGTTCACAGACCTTATGGTGAAGGACGAAAAGACTGGTACTTGTTACCGTGCTGATCATTTGCTCAAGGACTTTTGCAAAGAGAAGCTTGAAAGAGATCCTACCCTCACCAAAGAGAAGTCAGCAGAGTTGAGACATGTTCTTGCTGTATTGGATGATCTTTCTTCCGAAGAACTGGGTGCAAAGATCAAGGAATATGCCATTACTGCTCCGGATACAAAGAACCCCCTCTCTGCTCCCTATCCTTTCAACTTGATGTTTCAGACCTCAATTGGTCCGTCTGGTCTAAGTCCTGGGTAGGATGATCATTGTGATTTTTGAGTATATATATTAAACTTAATTGTTTGGTTAGCTTATGTTATCTAACTGTAGTAAATTATTTTCTACTTTATGGAGTTTAGTTTTTCATGAAGTCTATTTTGTTCCCATGGGCCTTTTAATTGTCTTAATATCTTCAATTACTTGCCAGGTATATGCGACCTGAAACTGCACAAGGTATTTTTGTGAACTTCAAGGACTTGTACTATTACAATGGGAGCAAGCTCCCTTTTGCTGCTGCTCAGATTGGTCAAGCTTTTAGGAATGAGGTACCAAATACTCCCCTAATAGATTTCTGTGTAATTGCTTACATGGTCATGTGGCTATAAATGTTAGTGGCATTCATTATATATTTGGAAATTTTTTTGTTAACCAACTTGCTTAATTTTGGTTATTATTGAGGTGAGTGGATCAGTTGCCTCTATGCTCTTGTTACATACAAAAGACCACATAATCATTGGGCTGTCTTTTTCTTTTCAAACGCGTTTATATTCTTATTTGCTTTCCTCATTTCTAAGCAGTAGGAGTGGAAGGGGTTCACTGATTATGCTAAAGAATAAGATTAGGATCATTGGGTGAGTAGTAGAAGTTGCAATAATTGTAGAACCAGCAGAAGACAATAATGTGTTAGCAGAACGTAGACATAGTAGTATTGGCTGCATGGGCCAGTGCCAGGCCACTTATAGAGGTTGTGTGCAAGAGTAGATGGTGGTTAGAGTTGTAAATGATAACCGAAAAATTTGTTTTCGTCCGCATCCGTATTCGAAAAAAAGCGGATATTATTTGTATTCGAAAAAAACGGATATATCCGTATTCGGTTTAAAGGTATCCGTAAATAAATTGATACATATACGGATATAGGCGCAATGATCGAAAAAGCGATCGAGGCGTGTGCCTTGAGGCACGCCTCGTGACAATGCAGGACTAAACTGTAGCGAGGTTTACGCTTCACAGAGAAATCGAGAGGCTTGAGCTTTATTTAGTTGAGGCTTACGTCTCATAGCTTTGCGCCTCGAGGCATATTAAGGCTTACACCTTGATTTGAAACAAAAAAAAACCCTAAGTACCGTGCGAGTTATCGGGAGTGACTTCAGTTCTTCTTCTTCTCGGTGCGATTGGTTATTCTCTCTTTCCGTGCGACAGATCGTGCGACTTGGTCTTCTCTATTTCCATGACAGGTTCGTTCTCTCTCTTTCTCTTCTTCTTATTCGTATTCTCTCTCTCTCGTTGTCTCTCTGTTTTTGGAAAAGGAAAGTAGTATCAGATTTGTCTAATATCTTTTGGATAATTACAGTTAGGTACCCCATAGTCTTTATAAATTTTTAGTTTATACCAAAAAGTTTTCTTAAATTTTAAAATAGCCCCTAAAATTTTACATATCAACCCCTATAATTTTATTTTCTTTCATTTCAGCCCCTGAAGCTTCAAAAGTTTCAATTCAGCCCCTATTTCTTTATATTTCCTGCACTTAAGTCCCTAGAGCGAAAAAAAAAAAACGTTTCTTCTGTTGATAACGGCTTTTTTTTCTCTAAATTATTCATCACCACAAAATTTGTATATATTCAATGTTTATCAATAACATATGTTTTCAAATCGAGGCTTACGACTCGTCTCGTCCGGAGAAAAACGCTTCGTACCGTTTTTAGCTTTTTCGAACATTGTATAGGTGTATTCGTATTCGTTTAATATCTGACCGTAAATATATTCGATAAATAGCGAATATCCGGATTCATATTCGGAATCCGTATCCAAATAACTTATATATATATATTAATTATTATATAATAAGAAAAATAATTTTTTTAAAGTGGCATTCCTTATATAATAATTAGTTTACACTATCATACGAAAATTATTTTTAAAATATATCATTTCACTTCTAAAAAGTAGGAAATAACACTTTTATTCTAATATTAATAAACTGAAATAAATTGATTTAAGTATAGTTAATAAATTTTTACTATTATAATGTTAAAATATCTAAAATGTATCATTTACTAAGAAAATTATATACTAGAAGGACAAAACTATAGTTATTAGCTTATTATAATTTTTTTACTTCCAAAACTTACTTGCAATGTTAGGAGGCGAGAACAATGAACAATATAATTTTATTGTTAAAATGTGGTAAGTCCGAATTAATTTAGAATTAATCTAGAAGGGGGTTGAATAATTAATTCACGTTTATGAATTTTGGGGAGGTGAATATTTATCATTTTCATTTACCCAATTATTTAAAAATTAGAAGTCCAAATATTTAAAGTAAGTTCAAAGTAAATTTTAGATCAAGTTGGATTAACTAGTTGTCAATTGTTACATATACATTATAACTCGCACCCTCCATAAATATAATGAAATAAAATAAACTTTTTATAACTATGTAAATTGTAATTTATATATTGAGGATAAATTATAAATAAAAGTTCCCATAAACATATTATTAAAGTTTTAATCAAGTATTTGAGAAAAAATAATTAAATATTCAATAAATCTAATTATAAATTATAAATATTCATACACACTACAGTATTACTTCACACACATAAAATGAATATCTAAACATTAATAAGTATGAGCATTCATTTTGAAATTTAAGATTTTTAAAATAATGAAAACTTATTTGAATTGTAATTTAGAACATTGATTATTGTATTTAAATATTTATTAAAAATAAATAAATTAACATTCATTCATTAATAAACTATATTTTAAAACTCATATTTTTTTATTCTAGTCATAGTTAGGATTGTAAATGGTAATCGAAAAATTCATATTCGTCCGCTTCCATATTCGGAAAAAAACGGATATTATTCGTATTCGAAAAAAGCGGATATTATCCGTATTCGGTTTAAAAGTATCCGCAAATAAACGGATACAGATACTACTATATCCGAATCTGTATATATCCGTTTACATCCCTAACGGTGGTGATGGTTAATGACTTAATGTGCTATTGGACAGCCTAAAAAAGACTATGGAAAACAAAAAGATAATGTTTCTAGGTAAGAAAAATAGGAATAAAAACAGCGAAATGATATTTTGTGTTAATAAATCAAAAGCCCTTACTGTAAGGGGAAAAAATAATAATAAAAATTCCTCTGCTGTGATTGTATTCTCCCCCTCCCCCCCCCCCCCCCCCGGGGCTCTATTTGGGGCTGTAATGGTATGTTCTGGATGCTGTTTTATGTCATCCTAAATCGACCTCTGTAATTCTCACCTAAAGATTTTGAAGTAGATTGTTTTAGTTTCACTTCTATGGCCAAATGTTCCATCTTGTTTTAGATTATATTTAGTGTTGGAGGTTATATGTTGTTTAAGCATGCTTTTCAAACTAGAAATAAAGCATTGATCTTGATTTGAAAAATTGCAAATTGTAGATATCTCCGCGCCAAGGTCTTCTAAGGGTTCGTGAATTTACATTGGCTGAGATTGAACATTTTGTTGATCCTGAAGACAAGTCCCATCCAAAATTTCCTGAAGTTGCAAATTTGGAGTTCTTGATGTTTCCAAGGGAAGATCAGGTGTCTGGACAATCAGCAAGGAGAATCCTCCTAGGTGAAGCAGTTTCCCAGGTTCGTTCAAGTTATCCAATTTGGTATAGTATCTCTCCTCACCTTCGGTGTCTGCGTATATTTAGAAACATATACTATATGTCTGTGTTTTTGAGTACATGTTTATTGTGTTCATATTCTATCTGAACTTATCAGTTATACTCTGTTTTGCAGGGGATTGTCAACAATGCAACATTAGGGTACTTCATAGGGAGAGTATATCTGTTCCTGACTCATCTTGGAATTGATAAAGACCGGTTACGTTTCCGACAGCATCTGGCAAATGAGATGGCACACTATGCTGCAGACTGTTGGGATGCTGAGATTGAATCTTCGTATGGCTGGATTGAATGTGTTGGTATCGCTGACAGATCTGCATATGATTTGCGTGCTCACACGGTGAGAGTTTTCTTAAAGTTTCAGGGAAATTTATTTAGAAATCCAAATTCTTAATCTTGATTTATACGCATGCAGATGGTGAGGAATTTTGTTGATGTTTGGGCTATTACAACCTATAATTTATGTAGTGCAATAAAACTATATAAAACAAGTAAATTAAAATCGGAGCAGAACAATGGTTATGCTATTTGTACTGGTTTTATACCAAGAAGATAGTATAAATTCTGCTTTAGTTACTCAGCTGAAGTTTTTACCCCGTTACAGGATAAAAGTGGCGTACCTCTTGTGGCCCATGAAAAATTTGCAGAACCTAGAGAAGTGGAGGTCTCTCTTTCTTTCTCTCTCTCTCTCTCTATTTATATATATATTGATTTATGTTGTTCTAATAGTGTTTTTTACTTTGTTGCTCACTCCGTTGTATTTTTTCAGAAACTTGTTATATCTCCAGTGAAGAAGGAGCTGGGCCTTGCATTTAAGGGTAAACAGAAGATGGTGGTTGAAGCATTGGAGGTAGACTAATTTTTGATACGTTATTCATTTATATATATATATATATATATATATATAAAATTGTGTTTTTTTTGTGGGAGGGGGGGTTGGAGTTCTTTTATCCTCTAGCAATATTCTAAAAGGCGCTAGGCGGGCGGCCGAGAGGGCCTAGCGCCTAGGGGGCCTAGGCAGGATTTTTATTTTAAGCCAATTTTAATATTTTATCTTACATTTATCCAAACAAAATAATTTAAAGCAAAACAATATAATAAAGATAATAAAGGCATTTTTTTAAAGTTCAAACACATATCTATATTGTTAATGTTAAAGTTCAAACACAAAAATGCAATTGTTCAAAGTTTAAACATATTTTTAACGTATTAGTTTTATTTATAAACAAGATTGTTATTAAATAATAAAATTTAAAATTTTAAAAATTTAATTCAATATTAAAACTTAAGAAACTAAACATAAATTTAAGAATTATAAAATTGAATTAAACTAAATATTACAAATGTATCATCATTTATATAATTTGAAGTTGGTACAAGTTCAAAAAATTACAACTATAATAAAATTATCTATTTTGACTCGATATTGTTCACTTCTTGTTGTGATTTGATATGTTACAACCTGTATTATGAATATGGTAAATCATTAGAAAAATAAATATATCAAGATTTGGTTTTGGTAGTTATTAAAAAAAAAAAAAATCTCTCCGCCTAGAATTCGCTTAATTTCTTAGAGGGATTTTTTTGTCGCCTTGGGCCTAAGTGAGTCGTCTGGGGGGCCTAGAGGCGCCAAGGGGGGCCTAGCGCCTAGGCGGGGCGCCAAGGGGGGGCCTAGGCGGACATAGGCGGGAATTTTTAGAACAGTGTCCTCTAGTATTTAATAAGGTGCTTGTATTGAACTATTCTCCCTTTTATTATTGGGTACACGGGTATGGAGGTGTTCTACTGTAGGATCAAAAATCCGAGATTCATTGAAAAGAATGAAATGTTTCTACATACAAATGAGGATAGTGTATTCATCTGTGCATTTGTGGATAAAAGATGTTATAGTTTTGCAACGATTAATAGAGGGAAGAGAGGCACAGAGAGAGAGAGAATGTTTTACTTTTCTTTAGCTGATCAAATCTCTGCTTTTCTCAAAGATCGATAGATTTCTCATTAATGTTTTTATATAGGCCATGGGGGAAAAAGAAGCTATGGAAATGAAAGCTGCTTTGGAGTCCAAGGGAGAGATGAATTTTCATGTTTGCGCTCTTGAGAAAGATGTCACTATAAAGATGAACATGTTAACAATCTCCAAGGAAAAGAAAAAAGAACACCACAGGGTTTTCACGCCTTCAGTGATTGAACCATCTTTTGGCATTGGAAGGATAATTTATTGTCTATACGAGCATTCTTTCTATACAAGACCCAGTAGAGATGGGGATGAGCAAATGAACGTTTTTCGTTTTCCGCCACTGGTAGCACCTATCAAATGCACTGTTTTCCCTTTGGTTCAGAATCAACAATATGAAGAAGTTGCCAAACGCATTGCCAGATCATTGACTGCTGCTGGGATATCTTATAAGATTGATATAACAGGTACGGGCTTTTAAAAATATGCAAGGATATTGATCCCCGTCTTTGGTTACATGTTTAGCGTGTAGTAAGTCCTAGTGGACTGATTGTTTCTTATCATTTTCATGAATAATTTAAATTTTATGTTCTCAAGTTGTGGGATAACTCAAATTGTGAATTGCCCGACTGTTTGGATCAGTTGCCCGGATATATCCAATACAACATATTTATCCACTTGAAGTATAACTTTTGGGGTTAGTAATAACCATTCTTGTTTGCCTGCACATTCTGCCATATGAAGAAACAATAGTTTATGAAATGAGCTCACGTGGTATCTGATTACCATTGCCATCTGCTGGTTCTTGATAGGGTTCCACATTCCCTTGTCCTCTGTGCTATGGATTAGTGTATTGTTATATTGTTGAGATATTGATTCTAACTGGTTCAAAAACATCTGCACAGCTGAACATTTGTACATCTTTATGTTGCAGGCACTTCAATAGGTAAGCGATATGCAAGAACAGATGAACTAGGTGTTCCCCTTGCCATTACAGTGGATTCAACAACCTCGGTGACAATTCGGGAGAGGGACAGCAAGCAGCAGATTCGCGTGAGCGTAGAAGAGGTTTCATCGGTAGTGAAGGAGGTGACTGATGGTCTGAGCACATGGGGTGATGTGTTGTGGAGATATCCCACTCATTCATCTTGATCATGTAAAACCAGGGGTTTGGAAATCTTTTTCTTTCTTGATGTGGCTAACTTGATATTTTTTTTTCTTTAAGAAATTTATTAACTTTATTCAGATAAGGTACAACTTTGGAGTCCCTTGTTTTAAAGAATAGTCCTTGTTATGACCCCTTATTTTTATAAATATGGGGATTAAAAACAATCTCAAGTCTTTAACAGATATGAAGGTGGTGTTTGTTTATCTTTAAATACTTCTTAACAGTTCCACACCTTGATTTGATAAGAGAGAGTAAAGTTGGTTGTCACTTATCTTAAATCTTTTTTAATAAAAATTTAAAGCTATGGAAGTTATATAAATATTGTATTCTTTTATATTTTTTAGTTTCTCAATAATTTTTTAAATCCAAATACTTAAAAAGGTAGATACTATTTCATTTAAATAATTTATTAACTATTCAAAACTTAATTAATCACTCACTTGCTTCAAGTTATTATTTGGGGTTGAACAGATTTTAATAGTTATTATTTGGGGTTGAACAGATTTTAATTAAACGATCTGTTACGTGAAGTTATTAGTTGGGTTGCAAAGTTCCAGTATGAGGTCAGCCTCTGGTTTCTATGTCTCAGTTGCAGTTAATGCCGCTATAGATTACCCGCCCCCATATTATGTCTTTCCATAATTACCACCGAACAAGGGAAAATGTACTCTTATTTGATTATTATTATTATTATTATTATTATTATTATTATTTTGGTTGTAATTAATATTTCTCATCCAGTTAAATTAATTACATTTGAAAAACTTGTTCAAAAGGTCTGCATAGCTAATTTACTAATGTAAATAAATTAATATTAGAATCACAAATGTGAACTAAACACATCTATCATATCATATATATATATATATATATATATATATATATATATAATAAAGAAAGAGTTGATTCAAGCCGAATTTAAAAACAGTAGAGTTAAAACAGCAAAGGCTCGTGGAGATCCCACAACCCTTAGAAGGGCAGATGATGATCACTCCCAACAGTGACAGAGGTGGTAGCTGCAGCAGCACAGCTGCGCTCGGCATGGCAAAGTTGGCGAAGCTTGGTGGGGACGTACCAGATAGAAAGGCGGGGGTGTGTGTTGAAGATGACATCAATATCCCAACTTTGTCGTGCAGCTATGGCCACTAGGGGCTTGTAGCAAGCCTGCCTCCACGCCCCAACGTTCTCTCCTCTTTCTTTGTATGCTCTCCTTAGTACGTTAGACGCCTCCTCATCCAGGCAATGCAGTGCGTAGCAGTGTACGTAATGTCTCATTTTGGGTTTGTTGATGTAGCTTGCGCCGGCCTTCTTCGCATACCTAAACACTTGGTTTGTCACCTGCATTTTGAATGACACTTGCAAAAAGAGTCGCATTTGGCAATATAAACATAAATCCCTCTGGGAAACATATATATATGGACAATTTAGCATGTGAAGTAATCATGAAAAAACCTACTGATCAACGAATTTACTTGTGCTTCTAAGTACAGTGTCTGATCATGGCTTGCTCCATAAAAATGAAAAATGTTTTTTTCATTCAAGTAAATATGTTATTTGAAGAAGATAAAGGGAGATGATCAGATTATCCCAGATATATAAAAGTATTGTGCGAAAAATATTTTTTATATTTCAAGTGCAACTTTGTTCTATACAAAATATATATAAAAAAAAAAGGGTTGTACCCATATTTTTTAATGAATAAATTAAAACATCTTGTCTCTATATCTTTATTAGTGAGATACACATTGCTTATTGTTTTATCAGAGAATCTAAGATAAGATAAATGCAGGCACGGATAGAGAAGCATAGGACTAAAAACTTTAATGAAGTGTCCCTTTAAATTCCAGGCCACAAGACAGGCCTAAACGTACAGGGAGCCAGCTGGTTGCACCCTGACGACCCAATTTGATCAAATCATCAGCTCCCACCCTTAGCATCATGTTACATCCAAAGGAATACCCAAGCGGTCGGGTCAACAGTAAAAAGTGTATTCGACGGTTATTGAGGTAGTTAAAAATTGAAATTCTACTATACTAGTACTAGTACTGGGTACGAGTGGGTGCAGTATATTAATTTTAATTTAATGTGTTTTTACCTTTGTGGGGCATTTTTCACCTCTCTCCTTGGCAATATTTTGAACTTGGACCAAGAAATCACGGCATTGTTCGTATAGGTGGAATAGGTAATCGAGGCCGTTCTTTTTCCCACGCGCCACCTCCCCTGGCTCCGTCACAATGAAAGGGTGCTCTCTTTGCCTCTCACCACCACCATTAGCATTTTCATCAAAGTCATCAGCAGCTTGATCACTGTCGCCATAGCCATCGTCATCCTCCTCCTCCATGGACGTCCCCATTAATCTTGATTGCACCTTTTTCCGTCGTTGCTTCTTCTTTCCGCCACCCATAACCACCGCTTCCCAAGTCCCTCCGCCACCACTCCCTGCTGCTTCCTTCTCTTGTTGCACATGCTCCTCTGATAGCCCTTCACATAATTATTAATAGTTATGGAAATTAATACCTAAATAATTTAAAAATAGAAAACTTTATGAAAAAAGAATTAGGGTGGAGACTAAAAGGCGATTGCCATCTGTCTTTCCGGCCACCCTTTATAAGCAAAACTTTAGTCCGTCTTCCAAGTTCAAATTAAGAGAAGTCGAGAGGCTTCAACTTAAAAAGGAAAAGCCTTAACCTAGCTAGCTACTTACGTAATTGTTAAAAACCTTTTCTACATCTACAATACAATCCATTGAGAAGGATAAAAATTGAGTTGAATGGGAAGACATCTACTAGGGAAGCCGAAATTTTGAAGCTTATAATCATTGATTTAACAATATTATAATTATGTCATGAAAGCCACATATAGCTTTAGCTCTCTCCCTCTCTCTCTCTCTATATATATATATATATATATATATATATATATATCATTCTTGTTGGGTCTGTTTTTACTTGTTTCTCGCTTGATAGAATAGTTGAGTATCATCTTGACCACTGTCATATTATTCACGTACCATAAGAAGACTGTAATCATTATGTACTTGTATTTTTGCGTTGCATGTTTTCTTTCTCTTTTTATACATATAATAATAATTCCTCTATTATGATAATAGGGATATATTTCTAAAATGACAATTTTTTATAAATTTATTTTTTCAAACATCTTAGTAACACAACACGACTAAGATTTTAGTAACGTATGCGAGTACAAATTAAGACTAAGATTACTAACAGATAAGAAATTTCATCTCATTTTATAGTCCAAAAATATTTTTATCTTAGATTTTTGAATTTGCATAAAATTAAAAAACTTGTATCTTTAATTTTGACGAATGAATGACAGATTTCTTTTTTTGGAATACAAATATCGTTTTAGCTTTGTTACTCAAATTAGTACGACTATTTCATTAGTTAATTCAGTTTAGATATTAAAGAATAAGAAATATAGTATGTATATATGTTAAAGTAATTAACCTTCTTGAGAGAGTGCATCGAGGGTATTGGCAGTATGATCATGAAGATGGCGGTCATCTAGGCGACGGCGCTCGGCTCTGACGGCAGATTTGATGCCATATCTCTCACCAACGAGGAGATCCCACCGGAAAATCTGGCAGAGGCTATTCATCATCTCATCAAGCTCCTCATCCTTCATGTCCAAAAGGGTGTTTACTGTAAACCCTAGCTCCGCTATCTTGGCCGCGGTGTAGTACCGAATGCCATAAGCTTGAAACAACTCCTCCAATCCTCCCACCTCTCTAATTGACCGGACCACTGAAAACGCCGCCGGCTGCGGCGGTGGCGGCGGCGGTGCCATCCCTTCAAACAGCCGGTTCTGCTGTGGTGGTGGTGGTGGTGGTGGTGGTGGAAGAACATGATGATGACCTCTTGGGTCCCACTTGAACAAGTTTGCCGAGAATGCATCAGCAGGATCCATGATCAAATTATTTCACTGTCTAGCTCGCTGTCCTATATATATATATATATATGTATTATGAAATGTAACACAGAGAGAGAGAGACACTTGGTGCATTGGGGAGATGGAATGGAAGTCCTAGCTTTTATTTATGTGGCTGATAAAGTCACGTCAATATATAATAATGTAAAATTTTAATGCACATAGTATATATAATTATATATATTAAGTTGAATTCTATAAAGTTCTCACTCTCAAATATATTTTTAATTTTTTTTTTTACATTCTCAAAGCAAAAATTATTTTCACTATTTTTGTCATTTAACGATTTTTTTGTGAATGTAACATTTGTTATAATAAATAAAAAAATATTTATAAAATTTAATACAATAACGATATGAACACTTAACAAAATCTGGATCCAATTATATATGTAAAATCATATATGCAGTATTAATTTGTTGCAACACAGGTAGAAAATATTTGTGAGTTAAATAAATTATATTTTGATAAATAAAAATTAATTCAGAAAAGTTTTAAGATATTATAAAAGTCCCAAAAACTCTAAATTGAAACCCTAAAATTGGTCAAGCAAGAGCATTAACGAACAGACTCTTAATTTACAATGCATACATCCAGTCCAGTCCATTCCATTCCATTCCATTCCAATACTGATTGTTGTATTGGGGTATGGGAATTGGCCATGTCGATATCGATGTGGTAATCGTATGAAATAAAGATACAGTAATACTACTACTACTATTACAGATTAACGTACTAGTACTATTCACTACTTTTTACTTGCTTTTTAGCTGCTGCTTACAGCTTACACATGTAATGAAGTGTGTTATTGTTATATAGATATATGTATGGCATATGCAGTAGGAGGTACGTACACGAAGTGCAACCAAACTGTTGTATTGATTTGGGGACCGGTCAGGTGATCATGTTCGGTTCAGACTAGGAAGTCCATCGTATATTAATACCTAGTTCTAACCAAACCAGAAATATATATATATATATATATATATATATATATATATCATTGTCTCTAGCTATACGGAGTACCTAAACACTGGCAATATGATATACTAACACACACGAACATATATATATATATATATATATATATATATATATATATATATTAATGTTTGTCATTGGTATATGTACTTAAATAAATTTAATCTCCCAAATTACGTCCGGTGGGTAGAAAGAATCCATGCACCAAACCGACTTAAGATTTGAATAAGTGCATGCAGATTGCAGGGTAATATTAATGTTTTTAGTATATATCATTAATTATTTTAATGACGCTTGTTGACTCCAGTGTTAGTAGGCAGATCGAATGTATGAAAGAAATTACTGATACAAGAAGTCGTATAAAATGGTACTCTCTCTGTTTCAAATTATCTGTTGTTTTAATAAAAAAAATTTATCTCACAATATCTACTTTTTCAAGATTTTAATGTATTTTTTCATTCCTATTTATTGATAGTCATTACTTTCATCCTCTCTCCACACATATATATACACTCATACTTTCTCTCTTTACATACTATTTGTCTATTTAATACACTCATACTTTCTCTCTTTTCCCCTCTCCACACATATATATACACATACATTCTCTCTCTTTAGACTATTTGTCTATTTAATGCACTCATACTTTCTCTCTCTTCCTCTTTCTACATACTATTTTATGCACTCTTTTTTAAACACGTTTTTCATAATTCCACTAATTAGGATATTTTAGTATTTTTATCACACATATTGGTATCTGTGTGAAACTCTTGAACAGCAGATAATTTGGGACGGAGGGAGTATTATATATGTACTCTGTAACACCCCCTTCCCCCTTCCCCCTTCCCGAAAAAGAAAGGGAGATCACGACACAACAAATTTTAAAATAAGAAAACAGAGCACTAATAACTTCAAAATATTAATAGTGGTGATCCATTAATAGCGTACTAAATATAATTCTCCAAATAGAGTCAAAATAATTAAAACTTAAAATTCGAAACAACCTAGATGGTCAAAGGCAATTCTCTCATCACACTAGCCCTGAATCACCCTTGCAAACCTGCCGGAAGAAAAAAAAATACAGCATGAGCCAATTGCCCAGTACGGATATAGATAATACAAAGATATATAACTGATATGCGAAAACAACTAAGACAAAATACTGAACAAAGCCTCGAGTGTAAATACTGACGAAAATATAATCTCCAAAGATCTGAATGAAATATATCTGAATCAACAGAATGGACGAAACTAATAGACGAAAAAAGAAATAATGAACTGAAGTAACTAACTCAATGATTGAACTGAACAAAAACAAACAATACTAATACAATAAAATAATAGGCTGAAGCAAATGGCTGGGGTCATTTCATACCGATTGAGCTCAAAATGTATCTTGCCACACAAGCAAGTTAAACTAATGCCACACAGGCAAATCAAATGATGCCACACAGGCAAGTCAAACTAATGCCACACAGGCAAATCAAATGATGCCACACAGACAAATCACACATTGGACCGCGAATTCAAATGTATGCAAATCGGATAGGTGTGTTTGGCACAACATCACCAATCCGCAGAACAGAAATCTAGGGTTAACCTATACGCCTCCCACAACAAAACACCAAATGACCCACTTACTCCGGAGCCCAAAACGGAAACGCCATGGACTAATCACACCGTCACGGAGAATGCCATGCTTCTTGTGCCAAGACGACATGCCTATGGTACCCCCACAGGTGGTTATAGCTCAAGTATACCCTACGGTATATTCTAACAAAAATACCATGTAACAACACATGCGACATAATACCAACAAAAGGGTTCTATTTGTACATGTTGAACCAAATTAAATTATAGTCACAAGGTCTCAAAAAGAAGGTAGCAACATGTACCGCTCTACAATTATCAAAAATAAATAGTACTAAACATGATAACCTAACTCAAAGAGTACAAATACGAGTCATATGTATCAACTCCAAAATTAAACTAACATATTTATTTCACAAGAAACAATTATGTAAAATAATAACGAAATTCGAACAAGCGACAAAACGAACAAATCAAATTTAACAAGAATATCGCTGAAAGAGTACGGAATCCGTACCTGATACTTCCAAACCATTTATAGCACACTCCACAAGATCTTACCCTCAAATGCCAACGATATCAAATACGAAACGTTATTCGCAACCTAAACATATTCACCTCAAATTAAAATAATCCAAACTAAAAATCCCCAAAATAATTTATAATCTATTTAACATGCCTTTAATCAAAATAATTCATAATCTATTTAACATGCCTTTAATTATCGCCTTTTATCAATTACTAATACTCCAAAATTTATATTCCAAAAATAACACTTTAAATTCCCTCCGTTCAATTTAAATAATTAATAAGATTTTATTACAAACCAATCATTAATAACATAATGTTATTAAATTTATTATTAGAACTTTTATAATTATGTCGACAAAATTAATTAATTTAATTTAATATATATATATATATATATATATATATATATATATATATATATATATATATATATATATATATAACATATAATGACATCAACACTGCAGGCAACCAAACACGACACATTTAAACATAATTTAGTTACAATCTTTATTACTATGTCTCTGAAACTTTTGACATCATGATAATGTAATAATTTCTTTTTTTCTTTTTTCTTTTTTTAAAACAGCAGGCCAGTTCAATAACTTCCGTCCACAAAAAGTAATCTGACAAACTTTATATATATATATATATATATATATATACATATACCTGGCAAGCAAACAGTTTATATATATACTAATATATATACCCTACTTCTATCACTACTATTAAAACTTATCGAAAAAGAAGAAAAGGTTCATGTTCCTCTTTTCCAAATTGCAGTATAAAAGTACTTTTCTCCTCTTTTTCCTTAGCTGCGGCTGCACCTCTTTCTTTTCTTTCAGTCGGTATAAAATATGATGAAGCAATTAGGTTTTATTTATTTATTAATTAATATATCTTGTGACGCCCCCAAAATAGGTATACAACACCCATTCTGAGTCGTCAAAATACATAGTACAGAAATAACTACATCTTTACTATTACAATATAAGAACTGTGAGTTTAAATACAAATATTGTCATCTAGACAATATCCACACTCAAATAAGTCCTCATTACAATTATTGATACATTATTTCACAAAAATGGTGAGGACTACTAAAATAACTTCTAGAACCATCATTCCATACCCCGACTAGTACTCGCTACATTCTCGCCTCCTGAGAAAAATGGAACAAAAAAGAAAAGAGTGAGCTCAACTAGCCCAGTAAAGAACATTATGACTAAGATAATACAGAACAAATTATCGTTAGTCTTCAACAGGGAAAAATCTAATAGAATACAATAGACAACAAGTTTTAAATTAATATTCGCAGCGGAAAATAATAATTCATAGAAGAGTTACGTAGAGAATGAAATATACTATTATCTATGAATTTAAAAGTCCATCATCAATATTTTATCCCTGTAACATCAATCAATATTTATCTTTGCACTACAAGCCAAAGATATTCATCAGTTGGTCATGCTCATCTCAACACCTGTTCATCTTTGCACTACGGGCCAAAGATATTCATTAGAAATCATTCATCTTTGCACTACAGGCCAAAGATATTCAGTTATATCATCACTTAGGACTGAGGATGATGAAAAATATTTTAAAGGAAACGAATCCCGTGAAACAAAATAACAAATATTCAGGATTCGTATTTCGATTTATCAATGTCTAAAAATACCTTATAAATAATCATAGTGAAGTAAAATTCAAGAATGATCAAAATATGGATACAATCAAAGCTAGTATCCAGAATAGATATTTTGGACGAAAAAAAAAATTTTATTTTTCGGAGAATAGTAACTCGTAAATAGTAACTCATGAATAGTAACCCCAACATGAAAAGTTCTAAATTTGATAAAAAATTTCAACCAATATTTCGGCATAATGATATTGAAGAAATAATATCATTTTTAAATAAAATAACATCCCTTACCTCGTAAAGACAGTACTTCTAGTTGAACACCGGATATAAGCTATGACTTGAACTTGCATCGTATAGCAACACTCAAAGTATTAAAATACTCACAAGAATATGCTCAATATATTGAGAGAGAAAGAGAGAGAAATCTGTAGTTTCTGGTGTGATTTTCAATTCTAATCTAAGCACCCTATTTATAGTAAAATGCTTAAAACACCAGAGTAGAAAATTTAATATAATATTAATATATATTGTAACGACTCCAAAATAGGTCCATTCCACCCAACCCATTCTGAGTCGTCAAATACATGGTACAGAAAACAACTACAACTTTATTACAACAATTGTCGTGCAAAATACAACAACACATATGCTGTGAGTTTGGATACAAATATATACCAAATGTGACTCATGTTCCAACCGTGGACATCACCTCACAATAACACCTTACATAAAGGTATAGTCAAAAACTGTTTTAGAAATTAGAATCTTTGAGAAGTGCTCAAGGAAACCTTCGTACATGGGAGGCCACGCGTCTAGGTTATGATAGATATCATATGGCCACAGAATTATCCTTGGTTGACCCAATAGACCCCAAAGAAAAACGAGAAGATTACTATCATATTCTTCCCAATGGTGAGTCTTCTCTTGACTTATCATTATCTCCACTGTCTCTAATTGAGAATTATACTTCAAACAAACACCAAGATTATATAGGTAGTGCCCATAGATATACTCAGCAAGTGGATGAGCACAACTCTGTCCTATGATGACACGAGGTTGTATGTCATTAGACATCTTGTATGATAGTGACAAAACACCATTCCAACGTTGGGTTCGCCTCACCCTATTTTCTTCACCAAATATAACTACTAAATGATGACCACCGTTCTATTCCCTTGTTACCCCCGCTCGACCCAGCTACACTCTTATTACCTGAAAGGAATTGTGAAGCAAAAGGGTGAGCACAACTAGCTTAGTAAAGAATATCATGACTAAAGATAATTCAATTATCAATAGCCTTCATCAACAATAAATCAGAGATTTAGAACATATGGTAAATGATAAAAATTTCAACCATAGTTGCAGCGGAACGAGTAATCCATTAGAAGAGTCAAATAGACTATAAAGTCTATTATCTTCTCCATGTTAAAAATCCATCAACAATGTTTTATCCCTGTAACATCAATCAACAGTTCCTTTCCACAATCATATGAATAACTCATAATCATAATTGTGATTCTAAATTTTTCTTCGCACCCAGGACGAAGAATATTTTCATCACATGTCTTTACCTGAAACATCAAAGATCATGGTTATACCAAATCACAGTTCCTGTTTATAATCATACTAACAAATCCATCTTTGCACTACGGGCCAAAGATATTCATCAACAAACCATCTTTGCACTACGGGCCAAAGATATTCAACAACAGTTCATCTTTGCACTACAGGCCAAAGATATTCATCAACAAACCATCTTTGCACTACGGGCCAAAGATATTCAACAACAGTCCATCTTTGCACTACAGGCCAAAGATATTCATCAACAGGCCATCTTTGCACTACATGCCAAAGATATTCATCAACAATTGATATTTGCACTACAGGCCAAATATATTCATATCTCAAAGAAATATATAATCATTTCAGAATTTATATAAACAATAATTATAACCATGTTGATCAATTCACCTTTGCACTTAAGCTTAAGATATTCAATTATAAATTCAATGGTCATGATCATACCAGTCACAATTCAACTTTGCACTACAGGCCAAAGAGAACCCTAGTCATGATCATACCAATAATCTACCCATCTTTACACTCCAGTGAAAGAGAATTTCAACATCAGGGTTATAAAAATGTTATATATGATGATAAAAATAATATGATCAACATATAGTTTTAATCTCAAGAGTAATATTCGTAACTCATGAATAGTAAATCGTGAATAGTAACTCATGAATAGTAACCCCGACACAAAAGATAGAAATTCCACAATAAAATCCATACCAATATTTCGGTATAATGATATTGAAAGAATAACATTACTTAAATTTATAAACAATTTATTTTAATTGTTTACACTTTACTAATTAATGCATTTAATCATCATAAAATGCCAACTCTTACAATGTCATCATCAATAACCAAAACCCTCATCAAAAATCTGCATATACCTCATATATAGGATTCTCAAGCCATAAAATCCTATTTTTTCAATTTTCTTACTTCACATAACATATTTAATTCATTTTCTCATAACTAGACTATTTTCATGAAAAATACCAAATCCATTCCAAAAATATTTCTTTTATGGAATTTAGCATAATATAGTCCCATATTGAACATATATTTTTCTCAGAATTTTTAAAAGTCATTTACTATTTTTCATATGGTCAAAACAGCCGAATATTTAGACATTTATCAAAAATTGTACTTTTGTCCAAAAATTCTGAAATTAACAGAGTATACTTCCATCATATACATGTACTCCCAATAAAAATTTCATCAATTTTGGAGTTAACCACAAGAAATTATAAGCAGTTACTTTTAAAATAGTCTTTTCTCATAAAATTCATAACTCTCAATCTATACATCCAAAAATCACCATTTTTGGACACAATCAATAAAACTCATCAAAATATCATTTCAAATTTTTCCAGAATTTTTGAAGATCAGAAAAATTACGAAACTGAAAATCATAACAACCCTTAAAATCCCTTAATATCCCTTACAATCCCTTACTATCCCTTACAATCCCTTACCTCAAAAGAGCAGTACTTCTGACTGGATATCGGATATGATGCTGAAGGAAACTTGCACTGATGAATAGAAACTCACCAAGTATCTAAAAACTCACAAAATATGCTTCATAATATAGAGAGAGAAAGAGAGAAAGCTTATGTTTCTGGTGTGATTTTCAATTCTAACTTAGCCCTCTATTTATAGGAAAATTTTGGTAGGTTTGACCTGCAACCTGATGGCTTTACCTGCTACTATTCCCACCCACCACATTTGAAATATAATTCAGCACATTTCTTCACCAACCAAAAGTGGGGACCACCAATTCTAGAATTTTCCACCAAAATGATAAACTCCGAAAATTCAACAATTTATGAACCAGTCATCTAGTAAAATTCATAACAAATCATACGTTCATTTTTAACGGTTCAAAATTTGTGGACATATACTCAACTTATATATGTATAACATATCCAAAAATTACCACGATCCAACGGTCGGATTAAAAATTATAACCCCCGCAAAATATCTCAAAAACCCTGATTTTTAATACCTCCATTCCGACAAAAATACGGATAAAAACCTCAACATTAACTCCTTCATTTTTTAACCACAAAAATATATCTCTCATTCATATCCACATAAAATAAATATTTCCTTATCATATGAATCAATAATTAATTATTCACAAATAATATTACAGAATCACATTTATGACAACCAGGCCGTTCCCAGGAAAGAGGGGGCTTTCCAATAAGAATTTCTCCTTACTGGCGCGCAATTAGATGGCCAAACCTCTCCTTAGACAGAACTTTCTAGACATTGACAATAATGTTATCTAATAATATTATTCAAATAATATGAATTATTGATCTGATAAAGGAAAATACTGTGCAGCAACAATTATTGAAACAACAATAATATAAAATATCAACGCAATAATTATTGAATCAATAAAATAAAATATTGAACAGTAACTACTGTAATAATTATTGAGTAGTGCCTTCTTACGTAAGAATCAATAATTTCAAAAATACTATGCAATACCGTGTGCTACTGTGCAATAACGCGTATTACTGTATTTTAACCACAGGGTATTCCAACAATGTTAACGGTAACAACTACACCGTTGTTTGTAAAAACTCAAATTTGTCGTTTTCCTTCACCCGACAGTTATTCGTTATGGGGACCACAAATAGCTGCGCCGTCGTACGAATATTCCCCGACAGAAAGAATATTCCACGACCAAACGAATATTCCCCGACAACAATGATTATTTTATAACCACTTGCTTATTTTGAAAAAAAATCATATATCACCCTTAACTTTAACATTTATCAATTTAACCATTTACTGAATAGTAATTATAAGAAAAATTGAATACTTTTATTTCATAAAATTCGGGGTCTTACATATATAATCAAATTTCCTATGCCAACCATCAATAACTCAATTCAGCTGATTTCAACAACCATCACCAAACATATCAAAAACGTTTTTCTAACTATAAATATTTTAAACTTCCAAAAATCAATTATTCTGGAATTTTAGAACTTCGATAATTCATAATAAATAGACTTTTTATCAGAAAATTCAAATCTCGCGAGTTTTTATAGGAAATTCAATTCTCTACAACTTTGCAGAAGAAAATTTTTCCAAATTCTAAACAAAAATTGACCGAAATTCACAAAAGTGCGATTTTACATGCTATAATCATATTTCAGTCAAGAAATGGGTCCACCGACACACAAATCAAGTGTTAAGCATTTAATATAACAAAAATACTCTTTCTCCTCATATACTCATATATCCCACATTAATTGTAAAAATATCACCATTAATATATTATTAAAATAATATATTTAAGTGAATTATTTTATCAGAAAAAGATAAAATATTAATTTTTAACAATTGTCACATTTAAAAATTTTCTCCATCTATATCCACATAAAATTAATATTTTCCTCATTATATAAATCAATAATTAATTATTCACAAATAATATTACAGAATCACAGTACTGGCAACCAGGCCATTCCTAGGAAAGAGGGGACTTTCCAATAAGGATTTCTCCTTACTGGCGCGCAATTAGGTGACCAAACCTCTCCTTAGACAGAACTTTATAGACATTGCCAATAATGTTATCTAATAATATTATTAAGATAATATGAATTATTGCTCCGATAATAGAAAATACTGCATAGTGACAATTATTGAAATAACAGTAATATAATATAAAATATCAACGTAGCAATTATTGAATAAATAAAAAAAAATATTGAACAGTAATTACTGTAACAATTATTGAGTAGTGCCTTCTTACGTAAGAATCAATAATTGGTGCAATACCGTGTGCTACTGTGCAACAACGCGTATTACTGTGCTTTAACCACCGGGTATTCTAACAGTATTAACGGTAACAACTACGCCGTTATTTATAAACAACTCATACTTGTCGTTTTCTTTATCCAATCGCTTTCCGTTATGGGGCCCACAAAAGACTGCGCCGTCGTACGAATATTCCATGACAGGAAGAATATTTCACGACCAAACGAATATTCCCCGACAACAATGAATATTTTATAACCACCTACTTATTTAAAATATTTGCGCATTTTACCCATAACTAACCTTATTAATCAATTTAACCCTTACTATTTCAAAATAATAAATAAAGGAAATTCAATTTTATTTATAATAAGTTGGGGTCTTATAACCTCCCCTCTTTATGAAATTTCGACCTCGAAATTGACGTACGTACCTGGTGTTTCGAAAAGATGAGGATACCTCGCTTTTATTTTTGTTTCCAACTCCCAGGTCATTTCTTCAATAGCATGGTTCCTCCACAAAACTTTAACTTGTGGTATGACCTTCGTGCGTAGGACATGCTCCTTCCTATCCAAGATCTTGACAGGTACCTCTTCATACGTTAAGTCTTCGGCTATCTCGTCCGGTTCTAACTCAATAGCGTGGTTTGGGTCCTTCACATATTTACGAAGCATAGATATGTGAAAAACGTTATGAACACGAGACATGCTTGGAGGTAACGCGAGTCTATAGGCCACATTTCCTACTCGGTCAAGAATCTGAAATGGACCAATAAATCGTGGATTGAGCTTTCCTCTCTTCCCGAATCTTGTAACTCCCTTCCATGGAGCAACTCGCAACAATACATGATCCCCAATATCAAATTTCACGTCCTTTCGATGAAGATCCGCATAACTCCTTTGTCGATCCTGTGCCGTTTGTATACGTTGTCGAATCGTTTGGATCTTTTTCGTAGTCATACGTACCAACTCGGGTCCCAACAATGTTGCTTCACCCACCTCATCCCAACATATTGGAGAGCGACACTTTCGTCCATATAATGCTTCAAATAGAGCCACACCTATACTTGCCTGATAACTGTTGTTGTAGGAGAATTTCACCAATGGTAGGTACTTATCCCAACTCCCTTTGAAATCTAGGGCGCAAAGTCTTAATAGATCTTCAAGAGTTTGAATAGTCCTCTCTGATTGCCCGTCCGTTTGAGGATGGTATGCCGAACTGAACCGTAAATCCGTGCCTATAGCTTTTTGCAAGCTAACCCAAAATCTTGAAGTGAATCTTGGGTCACGATCCGAAACTATGGATACTGGCATGCCATGCAACCTCACAATCTCATTCACGTACATACTAGCAAGACGTTCAAGGGAATAAGTCTCCCGTATCGGCAAGAAATGAGCAGACTTGGTTAATCTATCAACAATAACCTAAATAGCATTTATGCCTTGAGAAACCGTGGGAATACCTGTAACGAATCCATGGTAATGTGTTCCCACTTCCATTTCGGAATCTCAAGTGGTTGCAATGGACCTTTTGGCATTTGATGCTCCACCTTTATACGTTGACAAGTTAAACACCTCGTAATAAACTTTGCAATCTCTCTCTTCATATTGTTCCACCAAAATGTACGTCAAAGATCACGATACATCTTGGTACTTCTAGGATGGATTACAAATGGTGTATTGTGTGCCTCCATCATGATCTTGTACTTCAAATTAGGATCGTTAGGAACACAAAGTTTGGAGTGGACTCGAAGTATTCCTTCTTCATCGATTCTTGCTTTTGGAATAACACCTTCTTGCACTTTCTTCTTCATACGCATCAGCTCCGGGTCTGTGGCTTGAGCAACTTTAACTTTTTCGATTAAAGTTGATTCTACGTGTATACTTGACATCATCGCACTCGTTCCTGCATATGATCTTCTACTCAATGCGTCAGCTATCACGTTTGCTTTTCTAGGATGGTATTAGATGGTATGATCGAAATCTTTCAACAGCTTGAGCCAACGTCGGTGTCGCATGTTAAATTCTTGGAATCTCTTCTCGCATTCCTCGGTCCATTCGAAGTTTGTATCTTTTTGAGTCAGCTGAGTTAATGGAGTAGCGATTCGAGAAAATCCTTTTACGAATCTCCGATAATAACTAGAAAGCTACGTATTTCGATTACTAACTTAGGTTGCTCTCAACTGTGACTCATATCCCAATCTTGGATATCACGTCACAATGGCACCTATCAGTTTACTACCATACGAATATGGCGTTCCCTATGGAGAGTCTGGCTTCAATGCATTTCACAAAGGAAGTCACCAGATAGAGGCTCGGTTATCAACTTCCATAGTTGGGTTTTTAACTCTTGAAGTTCAATAGGAGCCATTCGATATGAGATTTTAGAAATGGGTTTTGTATCGGGTTCAAAGTCGATACAAAATTCAATATCACGCTCTGGGAGTAAGCCAAGAATTTCTTCAGAAAATACGTCAAAAATTTTACTAACAATATAAATAGCATTCAAATCTGACGTATTTTTGTTCAAGTCCATGACATGGCTAAGAAAGCTTGACATCCGTTTTTCAATAAACGAATGACTTTACGGCTTGATATGAAAGAGTTTGACTTCAATGGTTTGGTTGCTTGAATTCGAATAACAGGTTGCTTAGGAATATGAAAACTAACAACCTTACGAAAACAATCAATTTTGGCATGATGAGTAGTTAACCAATCAATTCCTAAAATCACATCAAAAACAAGTATCTTTAAAGATATAAAGTCAACAGGTAATGTGATGGTGCGAACTTAGATCAAACAAGATTTATAAACAGTGGATGTAACGAAAGTTTCTCCAAACGAAGTTTTAACTGATAAGTCAAAGTCTAATTTTCTCCGGAGTCAAGTTTAAACATTGAGTATAAGCAGGAGAGATAAATGAATGGGTAGAACCGGTATCTAATAAGGTATAGACTTCACAAAAATTTATAATTAACAAACCCGTGCTAACTTCGTTCGGGTTCCTCGCATTCTGACCAGTCACGAAAAACGTTCTTCCAGGAACCGTTGACTTTGACTTTTCTGGGACAACTTTTTGAGTCACCACTCCCGTTGGACTTGGTTTCGCTACAGTACAATCTCGAGCGATATGTCATTCCTTTCCACAGTTATAACATACCTTAAACTATTGTGGGCAGTTTGGGCTGATATGTCCTTCTTTTTCACACTTATAGCATATGACCGGTGGTCGCTCTCCTCCCTTGGAACCAGTTGCTGCTGGTGCTGACGTATTCGTATTGTCATTGTTGAATCTCCTCTTTTTAAAATCTCCTCCCGACTCGCTTTTTCTATTTTCATGGCCACGATTACCACCAGAGTGGTTGCCGTTCTTATCCGTATTTTTCTTTCTCCGCTGGTTATCGTTGTTCTGATGACTGCTGTCACTGGTATAATTTTTGTTGTGGTCCCTCGATTGACCGTACTCGTTATCTCACTCTAATAATTGAGCCCTGTTGACAACATCTGAATAGAGAGAAAATTTATGAGAAATGAGATATTGATGTATGCCGGGTTTCAAACCTCTCAGAAACATCCGCGTCATACGTTCCTTATTCTCCACCAAATGAGGTGCAAACCTGGACAACTCTGTAAATTTCGCCTCGTAATGGGACACCGTCATGTTATTCTGCTCCAGTTTAATAAACTCTACCTCCTTCATATGGCGAATACTTTCAGAAAATTATTTTTCGTTGAAAAGTTTCTGAAACGTTTTCCAAGACATGCTGAGTGCGGCAGGCTGGGTCCGTTTCACAGACTCCCACCAGTAGTCTGCCTCGCCACGGAACATAAAGGTGGCGAATGGAACCTTCTGTTCCTCCGACTTTCCCTTAAATTCTGATGGTCCCAATTCTTTGAACTGCTTGGCTGTGACAAACCGTGAATTGCTATCATTTCCTCCTGTATTTTGAACACGAGTCTCCCTCTTTTTGTTTTGCATGAATTACAAAAAGCTTCTAAACATCCCATCTTTCATCATCTGCTCATTGGTGTTGTTCACAGGAGGAACATTGCCAGCCTGTTGCACGTTCTCCTCGTTGGTGAGCACAGGCGTCTCCACGGTTTCATTTACTCCACTGTTAACATTCTCAGTTGACATTCTCAAATACTGCCATAAAACAAGGGTTAATTTAACAAATTAACAAATCACATAATATCCCTATATTATGACCGACCAACAGATAAGCTTAGGTAGGACACACTAGCGAAGGATTTACTCGTCTCTCCCCTCCTAGTTCTATTCCCCGATCTCCGCTAGAGATCATATCCCTAAGCTCTGATACCAACTGTGACGCCCCCAAAATAGGTATACAACACCCATTCTGAGTCGTCAAAATACATGGTACAGAAACAACTACATCTTTACTATTACAATAAAAGAACTGTGAGTTTAAATATAAATATTGTCATCTAGACAATATCCACACTCAAATAAGTCCTCATTACAATTATTGATACATTATTTCACAAAAATGGTGAGGACTACTAAAATAACTTCTAGAACCATCATTCCATACCCCGACTAATACTCGCTACATTCTCGCCTCCTGAGAAAAATAGAACAAAAAGGAAAATGGTGAGTTCAACTAGCCCAGTAAAGAACATTATGACTAAGATAATACAGAACAAATTATCGTTAGTCTTCAACAGGGAAAAATCTAATAGAATACAATAGACAACAAGTTTTAAATCAATATTCGCAGCGGAAAATAATAATTCATAGAAGAGTTACGTAGAGAATGAAATCTACTATTATCTATGAATTTAAAAGTCCATCATCAATATTTTATTCCTGTAACATCAATCAATATTAATCTTTGCACTACAAGCCAAAGATATTCATCAGTTGGTCATGCTCATCTCAACGTCTGTTCATCTTTGCATTACAGGCCAAAGATATTCATCAGAAATCATTCATCTTTGCACTACAGGACAAAGATATTCAGTTATATCATCACTTAGGACTGAGGATGATGAAAAATATTTTAAAGTAAACGAATCTAGTGAAACAAAATAATAAATATTCAGGATTCGTATTTCGATTTATTTATGTCCAAAAATACCTTATAAATAATCATAGTGAAGTAAAATTCAAGAATGATCAAAACATGGATACAATCAAAGCTAGTATCCAGAATAAATATTTTGGACGAAAAAAAAATTTCATTTTTCGGTGAATAGTAACTCGTGAATAGTAACTCATGAATAGTAAACCCGACATGAAAAGTTCCAAATTTGATAAAAATTTTTAACCAATATTTCGGTATAATGATATTGAAGAAATAATATCATTTTCGAATAAAATAACATCCCTTACCTCGTAAAGAAAGTACTTCTAGTTGAACACCGGATATAGGCTATGACTTGAACTTGCACCGTATAGCAACATTCAAAATATTAAAATACTCACAAGAATATGCTCAATATATTGAGAGAGAAAGAGAGAGAAATCTGTAGTTTTTGGTGTGATTTTTAAATCTAATCTAAGCACCCTATTTATAGTAAAATGCTTAGAACGCCAAAGCAGAAAATTTAATATAATATTAATATATATAATCAAATTTCCTATGTCCACCATCAATAACTCAATTCAGCTGATTTCAACAACCAATGGGACTCACCAAACATATCAAAAACGTTTTTCTAACTATAAATATTTTAAACTTTCAAAAATCAATTATTCTGGAATTTTAGAACTTCGATAATTCATAATAAATAGTCATTTTATCAGAAAATTCAAATCTCGCGAGTTTTTATAGGAAATTCAATTCTCTACAACTTTGCAGAAGAAAGTTTTTTCAAATTCTAAATAAAAATTTATCGAAATCCACAAACGGACGATTTTACATACTATAATCATATTTCAGTCAAGAAATGGGTCCACCGACACACAAAATATGTGTTAATCATTTAATGCAACAAAAATATTCTTTCTCCTCATATACTCATATATCCCACATTAATTGTAAAAATAACACCATTAATATATTATTAAAATAATATATTTAAATGAATTATTTTATCAGAAAAAGATAAAATATTAATTTTCAACAATTGTCATATTTAAAAATTTTCTCCATCTATATCCACATAAAATCAATATTTTTCTCATTATATAAATCAATAATTAATTATTCACAAATAATATTACAGAATCACAGTACTGGCAACCAGGCCATTCCCAGGAAAGAGGGGGCTTTCTAATAAGGATTTCTCCTTACTGACGCGCAATTAGGTGACCAAACCTCTCCTTAGACAGAATTTTCTAAACATTGTCAATAATGTTATCTAATAATATTATTAAGATAATATGAATTATTACTCCGATAATGAAAAATACTGCATAGTGACAATTATTGAAACAACAGTAATATAAAATATCAACGTAGCAATTATTGAATCAATAAAATAAAATATTGAACAGTAATTACTGTAACAATTATTGAGTAGTGCCTTTTTACGGAAGAATCAATAATTGGTGCAATACCGTGTGCTACTGTGCAACAAACGCGTATTACTGTGTTTTAACCACCTGGTTTACTGCGTATTACTGTGTTTTAACCACCGGGTATTCCAACAGTATTAACGGTAACAACTACGCCGTTATTTATAAACAACTTATACTTGTCGTTTTCTTTATCCAATCGCTTTCCGTTATGGGACCCACAAAAGACTGCGCCGTCGTACGAATATTCCCCGACAGGAAGAATATTCCACGACCAAACGAATATTCCCCGACAACAATAAATATTTTATAACCACCTGCTTATTTGAAATATTTGCGCATTTTACCCATAACTAACCTCATTAATCAATTTAACCCTTACTATTTCAAAATAATAAATAAAGAAAATTCAATTTTATTTATAATAAGTTGGGGTTTTACATATCTCATCGTGTCTCCTAATTTTAATAGGATTTTAATATTACCCAAATACAAAATAGACCCAATTAGTATAAAAGCCCAAATTGATGTAATCACCTACTTATTATAAGTCACACAACTTAAATACAATTTGACCCAAACAAAAGAAAAACCCAATTAAAATATAAATTTAAATATTTTTTATTTTTTATTTTTTATTTTTTTACCCGATATTACATGCTCCATCGTAAGTTTTAACAACAAAATTTCGCAGTCATTGTATTGTATGACTACTAAATTAAATGCTTACTATATAAATATAAATGGATAAACATAAAAGAAAAATAAAAGAGAGCAGTCTCGTTCCGATCGAACAGATTGATCAGTAACCATTCTATGGTTATGGTTAGATGAATAGATGATTATACAGTACACGAGGTATATACTTTCTTGGCTGAGTTATTTATATACTGCGATACGGTTAATTCATTTTTACTTTGATTCCATTCACGAAATCCAGTAATTAAAATGATGGAATGCTCATTAATTGTCATGATACGCATGCATGTTCAAAATAATCACACGTACCTAAATTCAAAAGAATTCCTAGCTAATTAATTATGCTCGTTAATTTAACCCCCAAATAAAATTACAAAGGGAAAAAGAATTAAAAACAACTTTGGAAGCATTTTTTAATTTTTCTCTTTCAAAAAATCAAAAAATCAAAAAATATATATATATATATATATATGTCATCTTTTTTATCTTGATTAATTCTCTCCAGTCTCCCTTCATAGAGAAGGTGAGGATTGTGAATGACAGTACTATTCAAAATTATGAAAAGCTTTGGTTGAAGGGTAGGATAGGATATGCACAAGTCACGTTGCAGTAACATCTGGTAACTTGAATTAGTTGCAGCAGCAGCAGCAGCAGAAGGTGCCAGGCCCAGGCGGAAAGAAAGAATTGAAGAGAAGCTAAGGTACAACATAATAATATCTACTTACAAAACTTTTCCAACTGGGCGAGAGATAAATTAAAGACATTGATTTCATTTAGTAGACAAAAATGAAAAAGAGAAAGACGGATACTTAATTTAAGAAAGTATCTGTATATATATATATATATATATATATATATATATATATATATATATATATATAGTTTTTTTGAACAATAAATGTCCTAGTAAATAATACTAATACTTTTTATATAATTTATAATATGTATTGTTGTATTACTAAGAATTAAATAAGTATATTCATAATAATTCGACATTAAAATAATTTCCGGGTATTTTTTTTTTAATTTTTTATTTTAGAATGCAGAAAACAGTAATATTTTTACTTGGCAATTAACGTGAAAGGCAGTGAAAGTACAGAAAATGGTCAGATGTTTTCAGCAAATTCTGTAATTGCAAAAGAGAAACTGAGATAGAGAGAAAGAGAGAGGTGAAAGCCTAGCCTAATCTCTCTTTCTGAATTAAGGCTGCTTTTTTTACTATACTTGAATTCTTTTTCATCGCACTTCTTCTTCAGCCTTTGATCGATTACAGTGCCACATTCAGCTCCATCTCATCTACTCTGCTTGCTTGTTTCCACAGTCAATCTATTTATATGAATTTTGGTGAGTTTCAAATTAAACTTAACAAAAATTAAAAGCTTAAATTACAATGAAATGTTAATTAATAATATTAATATTTATATTAATAAGAATAATAGTAATACTAGTATTTATATTCATATTAGTTATTACTATTATTAATATTAGTATTAATAATATTACAAAATATTATTATTATTATTATTATTAATATAAATATTATAAATACTAATATTACAATATATTAATATTAATATTAACACGTCGCTACAACATGTCCCTTTTTAATTGTACTAACCGCTACAAGTTATAGTGGCGTGACTTTTTTGTTGTAGCTCCCTTCAACCGGTGCACCCATATATATATATATATATATATATATATATATATATATATATATAAAAGATAATTCACAGTACGCATTTGTTATGAATTTTTATAGAGAATACACTATCTCTATCATTCATTTTAAGCTACAACGGACAAAATTAAAAAAATAAAAACAGTCGACTGCTACTAATATATAGTAGCGAACGATTAAAAAACACATAATTTGTTACTAATAGTAGTGGACGCTAATCAGAATAAAAATTTATCTTTATTAATTAAAATTTATGTTTATTACCTAGAGTTTAAGGTTTATTAATTAGGGTTACGAGTTTATTTACTAGTGTTAAGAGTTTGTTAACCAGAGTTTAAGACTTATTAACCATAGGTTAATAAACTCTAAATTTTAGTTAAAAAATGAGATGATACTTTAAATCTTGTTTAATAAACTCCAAATTTTGGCTAATAAACTTTAAACCCTAATTAATAAATACTAAACCCTGGTTAATAAATAATATATGGTTTTTTAATTCTTTCTTATTTTCAATTATATAGATTGTGTGTGCCAGTTTTAGGTCTGTAACAACTACTTGCTAATTGTTCTCTATTGATTAAATTTATTTATTTTTAAAATTAATTAGAAACATTTTATAATAAATATTGTAATCAGTGGTCATCAATATCTCAAAAATTGATTTCAAAATATTAATATTAACCCTATGTTTTGAGGAGCGGAAGAATATATATATATATATATATATATATATATATATATATATATATATATATATGGATCATTTACATATATGATCAAAATATTTTCAAATGAATTAAGCTGATATGATTATCATGGAGTTAACTTCATAGTAAATTAATTAATTGATCAATACAGTATTGACACGTAAAAAGCGATATTACCTCTCAATTTGCGTGTCGATACTACTCCATATTAGACTATTTTAAACAATTCACCAAAATTAATTTGATACTAAGAGCTTCCAATTAAGCTCTAGCTGTACAGCTTGTTATCACCATTCATCTCCCTAGCTAGCGCTAGCTAGGCAGCAGCGCTCAGTTACTAGTGCCAACTAAACGTCGACTGTACATTTGATTTTTCAATCTATCCTTAATTTTAAATCTACTTCATCGTTCATTTAATTTGTAGGTAGGTTAAATATTTAGAGTATGTTTATGGACCCCACCCCTCCCCTCTCCTCCCCTCTCCTCCCCCTGTTTCTTTTCTGTATTTTTATTTTTGTGGAACTAGTTACATCATGTCCCCTCTACGTTACATTTCGGTAAAAAGATAAAATAATAAAGTTAAATATATTGTGTTATTTTATAATACTATAAAAAACGAAATTATTTTTCTATCGAAAAAAAAACTGATAACTGTGGTGCTTTTTTAGAACAAATTGTGGAGCTTATAATTTTTCGTTCCATCATTAATTAATATTCCCTCCTTTTCATATGATAAAATTATTATTGATTTTTAAAAATTAATTTGATATATTTTTAAACTTAAAATTGAGATAATTCATTGAAAACTATAAAGCAATAAATTTTACAATAACTAATACTTTTTAAATAATTTAAAATATTAATCATTTTATGGATTAAAATTAAAAAATTCATGTCAACTTTAAATTTAAAAAATAATTTTATACAGACGACTTTTAAAAATGAACAAGGATATTATGTTCTAGATCAGGCGGGGGTGAGTGCAGCTTTTTCTTTGGGAAATACTATTAACTTTCGTGCAAGTAAACGAATAAAAAACTAAAGTAATGTTATTATCACGTAAAAACGTTCACATACCGTGCATATACATTCACGTATATATTAATATGACTCACATAATTTGTACTACACATGGACCATATCAATATATACAGTAGTACTGGTAGTAGTATAGGAGGAGGAGGAGAATATGATTAGATTGCAATTAAGAGGCCCAATAAGAGGTCGACACGTCATAGACACGCAGTGTACGGGCGCTGAGAATTTTGTCGCATGTCTGACTTAATTACTCGTGCGAGACGAGGGGAAGGGGAAGGGGAAGGGGAAGGGAGGGTGTTGATGAGTTCCTGACTCCCTTCCAATCAAACACCGCTTTACACATTGTTTTGCAGTTCCGCCCTTTATCCGATAGCTAATACTTATTCATGGATTATGGACAGAGCAGCTGACCCTTTTTGGTTTTCCTACTGCAACATTTTTTTTAATTTTTTTTAAAAAAAAATATTTTACTTTGTTTTTCTTTTCTTTAAATTGAATTGGAATGATTATAATGTGCCAAAAAAAGAATTGGGATGATTATTCATTCATGTTAGTACTCCCAAATATACAATACCTATGTTCAGAGTTGACTTTTTAAAATAAAATTGATCATTTTTTAAATTAAATTTTTACAAAATATAAGCTAAGAGATTATAACTAAAAAATAGTATATACAATTTGCTACTAACTCTAATTTTTATATTTTCTAAAATATTTATAAAATAAATTAAAATTATACACCGGCAATCATTTTTGATCAGGTTCACCTTTTAAAGATAGAAATCCAACAACGCTACTATTAGTTTGTGCCTATGTATAATTCATACATAATTTAAATGGAATTTTGCAAAAACCTGATAATTAATTTAGTCCAAGTACACCACCTTGGTGCCCGTTTAATAGGGTTAAAAATATGGTATTTCTAGGTATCTGGCATCGTAACAAAAGTGACACAGAGAAGGGATTAAGTATTTTCTTAAGAAATTTGCAAGCTTGTTTCCCAAAAAGTCTTAACCATGCATGTCTTTTGGCCAGTTGTGAGATAAAACAACAATCTAATCAAGTCAGTCTTGAAATGTCTTAATGGGACAAAAGTTGTTATTCCTTAGTTTTAGCTTCTTTTTGGCTCGGCTCGTATATCATTAACAACTATAATTATGATACGTTTAGATTGGAATAATGAACATAGGAATGAAATGGCTCGTTCTTATAGAATGTACAAAATTATGTTTGGTTGTGATTATAATAGATTACAGCCTTATTAAATACTTTCCCAAGTTCTAAAATTTAACAAATTTTTAATTAAAATGAACCATTTTTTAAAATAAATTTATTTTTTCACATTCCTAACATTTATTAGAAATGTCATATCACTTTAAAAATAAAAATATATCTTTAATTTTAGATAATATTAAAAAGGAAATTGTATTCGAACAAAACGAGTATGGAATAATTTAATTTCTTTATTAATCTCCTCAACAATAGTTAAAATACTCTAGTGGTGCGTAATTTACGTATTTTTCATTGATTAAAAAAAATAATGAAAGAGAGAGAGAGAGAGAAGATATTGCTGTATTGGGTAAATTATTTGGGTTTTACTTCAAAATTTTATATATCTCTAGCCTAAGGCTTTCAGGCCCAAATTTATCGCCCTTCGGCCTTGATAATATGACCCGGCACATTCCATGGACACGGAGCTCTTTCTATGACGACAAGGCGACAGTGTTTTACGATCCCTCTCCATCTTGGTGCAATTTGACAAACTATGAGAAGATGATTAGACTTGCTGAGAAGAGGGTCAGTTCTTCTTTACTTTGGCGTTCGAACCATACAGCAACAATGGCTAGCAGTGATACAGGTTACTACTTCTTCTCTCCTTTTCTCCTTCCGCTAAAGTTGATTAATTTCGTATTTTTTTATGTGATTTTAATGGTATCTTTCTTCATTAACTAATGATGTGGTAAAAGCTATTTCATTATTTGCCCTCAATTTAAATACCTATTTGGTATTGACTGCTGCCAATTATTCTTTAGATTCATTGCTACTATAGGTGTTCTTGATTTCTGCCTTATGTGAACAATAAAGGAAAAACTTTTCTGTTCCCGGAGAAGGACTTTGTTTTTCGGTCTTGATATCACATTATGGCAGTTCTGTGCTGGTAATAGTATTTCATTTCTGTCTCCTATTATCCTTAGGCTGCGTTTGTTAGCAAAAGTAATGGATGGAATAAGACTAATTGTACTATTTAACACCATAAGGCTATGTTTGTTTACAAGTATTACACTTAGGATAAGATTATTAATCCAAAGTCACTTATTTGTTTTCAAATTTGGACTTAGGACTATTAGTGTAACACCCCCTTCCTTAAAAGGAAAGGAAAGTCACGTGCAAAGCACAATAAATCTCAAAATAAATAAACAGAGCACTAACAACCTCAAAATATTAATAGTGGTGATCCAATAATAAGGTAATAAGTACAATTCTCTAAACTGAGGCAAAATAATCAAAATTTAAAATTCTAATCAACCTAAATGGTCAAAGGCAAAACTCTTATCACACTAGCCCTGAATCACCCCTGCAAACCTGTCGGAAGGAAAACACAGCATGAGCCAATTGCCTGGTACGGATACAAATATACAAAACATATATAACTGATATACAAAAATAACTAAGACAAAATACTGAACAAGCCTCAAGTGCAAATACGAACGAAAATATAATATTTAAAGACCTGAAGGGAATATAACTGAATCAACATAATTGACGAAACCAATAAAAGAATAAAGAAATAACGAACTGAAGTAACTAACTCAATGACTTGAACTGAACAGAAACAAATAAAATTAATACAATGAAATAATAGGCTGAATCAAATGGTTGGGTGTTATTTCATACCGAATGAGCTCATAAATATATATTGCCACACAGGCAAGTCAAAATAATGCCACATAGGCAAATCAAAACAATGCCACACAGGAAAATCAAATGATGCCACACAGGCAGGTCAAATGATGCCACACAGGCAACCAAAATAATGCCACACAGGCAAATCACACATTGGACCGCGAATCCAAATGTATGCAAATCGGATAGTGTGTTTGGCACAACATCACCAATCCGCAGAACAGAAAACTAGGGTTAACCCATACGCCTCCCACAACAAAACACCAAATGACTCACTTCCTCCAGAGCCTAAAACGGAGACGCCGTGGACTAATCACACCGCCACGGAAAGTGTCATGTCTCTCGTGCCAAGATGACATGCCTGTGGTACCCCCACAGGTGGTTATAGCTCAGGTATACCCTACGGTATATTTCAACAAAAATACTATGTCACGATACATACGACATAATACCAACAAAAGGGTTCTATATGTACATGCTGAACCAAATCAAATTATAGTCACAAGGTCTCAAAAGAAGGTAGCAACATGTACCGCTCTACAATTATCAAAAATAAATACTAAACATGATATCCTGATTCAAAGAGTACAAATATGAGTCATGTGTATCAACTCCATAATGAAACTAATATATTTATTTCACAAGAAACAATTATGTGAAATCATAACAAAATTTGAAATAAAGAAACAAACGAACAAATCAAATTTAACAAGAGTATCACTGACAGAGTACGGAATCCGTACCTGGATTAAGCAATGTAATACCCAAAATTTATACTCCAAATATACTCCTTAAATTTCCTCCGACCGATCTAATAATAAAATAAAATTTTATTACAAATTTACCCATTAACCACATAATATTGATAAATTTATTATCGAGTAAATTTTATAAATTTTTTTTCGACAAAATTAACTAGTTTAAATTAATATACAAAACTATCAATTTAATTCACTAATTCGATTTATACACTTCATAAATTAAGTACATATTAAAATATAAAATCTAAATATATATATACAATTCATCATGCAAACAAACTTAATATATAAATAATTCTTATAATATTACCGAAGTCAGTAACTTCAATAGCATCACGTTAAATTTTTTTTTTTTTTTTTTTTTTAAGCAGGTTCAATATATATATATATATATATATATATATATATATATATAGAGAGAGAGAGAGAGAATCCTCATTTAAATGCTTATATAAAGTAACAGAATGATGTATGCCTGCAAAGCTGCCATAACCTATTATATATATAATCATTATAATAATAAAACAGTACCGCAGCTTTCAATTAAATCACTTTAACCATTTTATTTTATTTTTTTAAGAAAAGCAATCATCAATTCACGTGATATCCTTATATAAATATGTAGAATGATCCGAGTACAACATATATATTACCTGAAATCACAAGCTACAACCAAATAATCTGATTTCTCTTTCTTCTTTTGTGCGCCGCCGTTAGCCTTCTCCCCTTTTCTTTTCCTTCGGTCAGTTGGTATAAAATATGATGAAGCACTTAGGCTTTGTTTACTTATTAACAAATTTTTATTAACCTTTTCCTAATTATAATAGAGTTTAATATTACCCATATTTAATTAAATCAAACCCAAATAAATTTTAAGACCCAAATTGTACTAAATTAATTTACCCATCTCTTATTAATATTTATTAGCCCACACAAATTAAATAACTAGTTTGACTCAAATAAAAGACAAAGCCCAAATAAATATGTTTTAAAACAAAGTAATTTTTATTATTTAATATTTTTTTTCGGGTATTACAATTAGTCCAAGGATTATAAAATGAGTTAAGAACTTAAGATTAAGGACTATTTAATACCATGGCTAGCTAGGTATTATAATCCCATCATATGTGATTAAAAATTTATGGACAAAACTAACATTTATAGATAATGAGGTACTGACTTACTATATAACTTATTTCGGCAAAAATGAGGTACTGTAATCCCATCATGTCTATATAGGATTTCTTATAAATGAGGTACAGTAATCCCATCATGTCTATATAGGAACTTTTATAAATGAGGTACTATAATCCCTTCAGGTCTATCTTTTGGCAATTTAATGCTAAATTTTGGAATTAAAATTCAAAATGAAATAACCTTTGTAATTTCTTAAAATAAAAAATTAATTATAATGTCACTCAGTTCTTGTTAAACATAACTTTTGTGAAAAGTGGGAGGAAAAATTAATTATTCTCATAACTTTTTTATGAGAATAAATACTTATTTTGAAAATACATCTACATTTACTATTAAAAAGTTTATCATTTATTTTTCTTAAAATAATTTTTTCATGACGAGCTTTATCATAATTGTCTCTAAACTCTAGTATGTACAGGTGATATGTTTAAATATTTCTTTTATTTATAGGTGCCTTTTTGATGTATAAACAATAAATTATAATTTAAAATGTTATTATTGGTAAGGGTATAATAGTCTAAATGATATTTTTTATCCAGTCCTTTAATTAATCTTATAAAAAAAACACATCATGAGATTATTTTAAGTTATCCCATGAATAATTCCATAAAAAATAAACACATGAGTATGACTATTTAATTCTAGGATTAATAGTTTTGGGATTATAATCCCATGGATTATAGTCAAGATTATTAATCCTTGCAAAAAAACATGACCTAAGGGACTATTTTATCCCAGAATTAGTCCTTAATTTAATACTAAAATTAGCACTTTATCTAATCCCATGGACTATTTTTTAACATTCCTAAGGTCATTTGATTTCTCAGAAGGGATTGTATAATACAATTTTTTCACTAGGGATTATAATACATCATCAAATGACAAAACATAGTCCATAGATTTAATAAATGACTAATCATGAAATAAAATAATCTGTAGTGGTATTAAATCGGTACAAATAGTTCTATCCCACCCATCATTTTTAAAAACAATCATAGTTTTAGAGTTTCTAAAAGGCCTTAATCTGCAACAACAATAAATAATAAGAAAATTTTTCATTTGCTTGTCTGTATATAAGGTGGAGGTAGTAAGGTTTAGTTTATCAATGTGATATGATATTGCGAAGCATTCCTTAGTTCATTCGTTGTTTCTTTTATTACCATTTTTGGTCAACTTATACTATGAGTGTTGTGTCTTGTTGCTGTATTTATGATATTTTCTTATCTTTAGCTTGTATCTTTGCATGTTATCTTTTTATTCACTTTAATTTGTCATAACATTTATGTTAATGCCTATATATCTTTGGCATCTGTAAAAACTTGAAGTCAACATTGTGTGGGCGAGAAGCACCTGCTGAAAAGTCGTTTGCCTCTTTTGTGAGTATTATGCATCTGTTTGTATCATGACTATCTACAATTTTTTTATCAGGTAAATATTTTGATTGTTTCATGTCTCACCTGGTTGCTACGAATGATTTGTATGAGCTAGTATCATGATGTAGCGATACACAAGAATGGCCTGACAACTAGTTTAATTATATTTTCATTTTTATGACCTTAACTTATCTTTGGCTCTCTACACTATAACCTAGCATCAGCAATAGCTTGTAGATCTGCAGTATAATCCTTGGTATGCATTTTAATTATCCAGATCAGTAATGATTTCCAGTCATTGTTACTCTTGTAAAAAGTTTTAAATATTTTTGCATCATATACTTGAACTTTTTTTTTTATGTTGTATTCTGTTGGAGGTTTCTCTCTTTAAGTTGATTCGTATTTGTAAATATTCCTTTCAGATCATTGGACACTCATCTGTGTTCTTAAAGCATGCAGAATCTCCCCCAACTTAATAACTGCTAATAAGGCTCACACTAGAATCATTAAACTTGGGTATGAGACATGCCCTTCTCTCATATCACTGTTGGTATCCGTGTATGTATCTTGTGATTGCCACAATAATTCTCGTCAAGTGCTTAATGAAGTTCAATGCCGGGATTATGGCCTGGTCTCTGCCAATTTGATCATTGCAAGTTTCATGAAGATAGGGGAATTTGATGTTGCAAAGAGGGTATTTCAAAAATTACCCACCCCAGATCTGGTCTCATGGAACTCAATAATCGGAGGTTGTGTCAGAAATGCCCGCTATGAGGAGGCATTCAGTTACTTCCGAGAGATGTTGAGTTCAAAATTTGAACCTGATGGGTTTACATTTGCATCCGTTATATCTGGATGTGCGCGAATTGGAGCTCTTGACCATGCCAAGTGGATACATGGTTTAATGATTGAGAAAAAAATTGAACTAAATTACATTCTGTCTTCTGCACTAGTAGACATGTACTCAAAATGTGGAAGAATTGAAACAGCTAAGAAAATTTTTGACAGTGTTCAAAGGAATGATGTTTCAGTTTGGAATGCAATGATTAATGGGTTAGCAATTCATGGGCTTGCTTTAGATGCAATTGCACTATTTTCAATGCTGGAGGTGGAAAATATTTCGCCGGATCCTATTACTTTCATAGGAATTCTAACAGCATGTAGCCACTCTGGTTTGGTTGAACAAGGTCGCAAGTTTTTTGATCTAATGGGAAGCCGTTACTTGGTTCAGCCACAACTAGAGCATTATGGAGCAATGGTTGATTTATTAGGCCGAGCTGGGCTTTTGGAAGAAGCATATGGAGTAATTAAGAAAATGCCAATGGAGCCTGATGGTGTTATATGGAGGGCATTTCTTGGTGCTTGTAGAACACACAGAAATTCTGAGTTTGGGGAAGTTGCTGTTGAGAAGATATCACATCTTTGCAGCGGAGATTATGTCTTGCTATCAAACATCTACAGCTCGCTAAGAGAATGGGATAGTGCAGAGAGAGTGAGACATGTCATGAAAAAGAAAGGTGTTCATAAAAATAGTGGCAAGAGTTGGGTTGAATCTGGTGGAGCTGTCCACCAATTCAAGGCTGGTGATCGTTCACATCCTGAGAAAGAGGCAATATACATGGTGTTGGATAGATTGATATGTAGAACCAGAATGGAGGGATTTATCCCTAGGACAGAGTTGGTTTTGATGGATATATCCGAGGAGGAAAAGGAGAGAAATCTAAATTATCACAGTGAAAAGTTGGCATTGACCTATGCAATCCTAAAATCAAGCCCAGGAACTGAAGTTCGAGTGTCAAAGAACCTCCGAACTTGTACTGATTGCCACTCTTGGATGAAAATGGTGTCAAGAGTATTAAATAGGGTGATAATTATGAGGGACCGGATTCGCTTTCACCAGTTTGAAGGTGGTTTATGTACTTGTGGGGATTATTGGTAGTACTTTTAGAGTGCCTACCTGATAGAGGTATGGCTTTCTTGTTAATTCTCAAATTGGTATATTTGAGGATGTAAAAGTGTTTTGTGAAGGAGTTAGGTGTTAAAGTGTTTTGTGAAGGAGTTAGGTGGTTGTGTTCTATCAGATTATCATTTTTTAGATGCGTATAATATTTTTTTTTTCTTTCCTTTTTGACTTCTTCAATGGAGTTTACACCTGAGCTTCGTTTATACTGGATATAGTGCGAGTTGATCTCCATCTCATTACTCAAATCTGATGATGACATATTTTTTTTTTCAAGTTTGCTGCAACATATTATGTGAAAAATTCATTCATGATTCATACAATAATAATTTGATGTGCAATATAATTAGGTTGGTACCATAGTCATAAACGGCACCGGCAGACTAGTAGGTTACATGATATATGATTAGCAGTTGTTGAAGTGTATGCATAATCGAGATGTTCGCATGCATTGTCATATTTCTAAGATATGTTAGTTGTCTAGTGATTATTCTGCTAAATATAATGCATGTATATCTAATTCTCTTATTATTCTGATGTGATCATGTGATGTGATGTCCCCTAACCTAACCTAAAGTCTAGACGACTATGCACTAGCTAATTTCTACACTTGCCTTTTGAATTGTTTATTTATCAAGTGTTGAATTTTCTAATTCTCTTGTTGCCTTTTGAATTGTTTGTTTTTCAAATGTTAAACCCAAGATAGTTATTGATTACTTCAAATGGAAGAAAGTGAATGGTGAAATGTGTGCTAGCTATTATTATTTGTCAAATTTCTCTATGCTCAACTGAGGTTTAATGTTATTTTATACACTTGAAACGAGTGTTGAATTATTGTGTAGGACTTGGTCTTGGTCTTGGCTTGGGAGTATTGTGAAGCTAAAACTCGAGAGTTGACATTAATATATATATATATATATATATCGCACATGTTTGATTTATAATTAAAATAGAGGAAATTAAAGAATAATAACATTAGAAGAAGGAAGAAAGAATATATGAAGCTAGATTATTCAGATTTACAATACATAATACAATTTCTAGATGCAAATCCTAATTAATCTACCAACTTTTTATATTCTCAAGTAGACCAAAAACAAACAGAAGAAAAGTTGTAAAAGCGCTAGCTTAATGTTGCTTGTCCAATTAGCTTATTAGCTATATATCTTGGATAGGAATTAGTGGCAGCTTGCCACCATAAATATCTGGAAGCTGGCTCTCCACAATGTCTTCTAGCAGAGTTTCTTTCAATCGCTTCTTTTCCACAAATACAATCTGTAAGATTAGTCAACATGGGTGGGTGTACATGCAATTATTAATTAACGATGTTGTACGTACATGCTTTAATCGTGCGTGCTTAGTGCTTAATATATATGTAACTCGGAACTTCTTGAAATTAACACACAGTAAGTAATTTCTGATCATACCTTCTTCTTCGTATTGTTGTCTATAAATTGATACACCATCTTCCATACTTTCATAAATATGTAAGGCACGTGTACGATAAATAATTTCCCTAGTCTTTCCGGGTAGTAATCCTGCCATTAAGTACTGAGTTATATATAATCACATCAAATGTGATTAATTTGTAGTTTGTCATGCTAGCTAGCTCTTATGATATATATATAATTAAACTAGAAACCGATTCCAAAAAGACATAATACAGAGGTAAATCAATTAAACCTGCAAGATGGAGAGAGCACCAAGCATTCCGCGGATATCACTATTTGAATATCCCCACCCTTTTAGATCTGCGATGACAACAAACTTTTCCTGTCCTGTTGGCATACTGATGATGCGCCAAATTAAAGGCGGCATTATTTGAGTATAATCTTCACAAAACTATGTGCGTGAGAGATTAATTATCAATGTAAAGAATATAATAATACCTTGAGCATAATTTGTCTAGCGCAAAAACTACAAAACCTGTGATTCCAAGGGGATATATAAATATATACTTCAATTTAACTAGAGAATACGAAACAAGTCTTGTTAGAAATGGTTTTAGCTAGGGAAAGAATTAACATACGCTTTAACTCATCTACACCTCCTTTCTTGTTGTAGAAATGTTTACTGCCAAGTAGAACCGTAATCGGTCGTCCTTGTTTGTCTGACCCCTGCATAAATTGCTTATTCTGTGCTATTTCGTTTGGGATTTCTTGTTCAGAAATGTAACCCTTTGGGACGAATGATCGTTTCCATGTCTGGTATTTCAGAAACATAGCAGAAGCTTTATCTATGTCCTGATCACGGGCTCGTAGAAACCTTCTCAGCATCGAGTTGTCTACCTCCTGTTAGCCAATTCATTAACGCATGACAATAGTATATGGGCTGCATGCATTTCATTTGAAGCTCTAAATGACTGTTTATGTTGCTTCCTTTCAATCTTATACAAGGATTTTAAGCATCAGAAATACGAGAATCAAACCTTTGAAGACGGGTCATGCTTTTCAACAAAGTCTCTCATGCAAAGAATTTTATGTTGCTCCTCCTTATTGCTTTGACCAATATATTGCGCAACTCTTTTTGCTTGTTCTTCTTCCTGTCCTTGCTTTTTCATTTTTCCTTCAGAGTTAAACCCATTTCTTTGCTCCATCACTGCCTTGCCCCCGGCCCGTTATTTATTTCTACAAAACACTCTCTAGCTCTATTATGTATGTATACTGGAAAAATGTGTTCACACTCGGGAGAAATTTTTGTAGCTTTAGTTTGGTACTCGGTATACATAGAAGAGAGAGATCTAGCTAGGAGAAAGAGAATTGATGACAACACAAACTTAAATGAAAAAAAGATAGCTACCAAGGTTGTATGACTGCTAAACAAATACTTGCTTTAAATAAGACAAGAATGGCTTACATGAGGGTTGAATAAAAGCACTCCCTAGTATGTACTAATAAATAAATATCAACCCTTAAATATATTGTAGCCGGATCATTTGTCAAAAAAAAAAGAAAAAAAAAGAGGCCAAATCATTATTTTTTATTTTCTCAATATATGTAGCTGCCAGTTTTGAATTTCAAAGGCATTTGGCCCATTTATTATTTTTGTGGTGGCAGTTCACAACTTAGTCAATTGGAAAAAAACGAAAAGGAAATTAGTAATTAGGTGTTTGTAAGTTAGTGTGCATGAACTGGTAAGTTGGGAGTGATTTGCTGCCAACGGAAGAGTTGACATTGACTATATGGCTATTGGCACATGTGTTCCCCTATAAATAAATAATTGTATTAGTTGATTAAAACAAAAACGAGGTAAATAAAGAAAAACATACAGCGTGTTTCAATTTGTTTTATTTTTGTTGTTGATTTTGTGATAATGGTGCACAATATATATGATCAGAAGAGTCTAACAGTAACAGAAGAAGGGATCAATGCCTACAATTCTAAGTTACTCTTAATATAATTTGGGTCATCCCATATCTGCTGGTTTCCTAGATCTTGCTTGATTTTTTCTTGCAATATAGCTGACAATTAAATTTATGGCCATTGATCCGTAATTTGTGGCCGTTTAGATCAGTCAACTAGTTAGTTATTTGCTGGAGCTACACAGATGGGACAGGATATATATTTCTTCTATATATTTATTCAAACGTATTCAGTATTATTAGGTAGCACATGCTTTTGAATAACCAGAAGAGAAAATTTTTACTTGGAAATTAAGTTGAATACAACGTCCAATGTCAAATAGTATGCCAAATGCAACAGTGCTATACAAAATTTATCTATTTGCGTTTATTGCTTAACCAACATTTACTAGTAATATATATATATATATATATATATATATATATATATATATATATATATATATTGATTGTCCCCCGTAAATAGCTAATTGTGAGTTGAGAGTTGGACATTCAAGATAAGATAATAAAATTTGAGGAGAGTCTAATGATAGACATCGATGAATGAATTCTTGGAGTTTCAAATGATAACAATATTAATTTAATATACGGTGCATGTGATACAGACGTATTAATAGCTATATATGCTAGCTTTATAGAAAGAAAATTATGCCTTCCAAACTTCTTGGAATAAAAACACATACGATCAGTTCTTGGTAGGTTGCTTCAGCTAGTCCATAAACATATCGAGTGCCAAAGAGGATTTGAGCTGATTACAAAGAAACCACACCAATTAATTAATTAGCTAGCTATCTTGTATAGGAATCAAAGGCAGTTTGCCTCCATAGATCTCTGGAAGCTGGCTCTCCTCAATGTCTTCAAGCAGAGTTGACTTCAGTTGCTTATTTTCCACAAATATGATCTATAGTTATTTAAGGCCCAACAAAATAAACTTAGTCAACATGCTGGTTGAGCGTGCGAATATTAGCTATATAGAGATATCCTTGATCAACTATACACAATATCTTAAGGATATATAACACTATTTTCACAATGTATTTTTGATATTTTTACCATAATGGTGGGAAGAGCACCATGTAAAAATATCAAAAATACGTATGAAAATACAAGTTTCCTCTATTAATTATTGAAAATTGATATTTCCACTAGTAAAAGTTATAGATCTTCAAGCTCATTCTCACCGAGTTTCACATAATCACATGCACACACTCATATGAGATGGATCTTGTGAAAATATTTATTCCCTAATTATACGAAGTTTGAATTTCTTGAATTTTCTGATGATACCTTCTTCTTGGTATTGTTGTCGATAAATGGAAACACTATCTTCCATATTTTCATGAATACATACGGCACGTGCACGATAAATAATTTCCCAAGTCTTTCCGGGTAGTAATCCTGCCATTACCAACACAGATTTGACTGACTTTATATAGGTATGTATATATACACACAAACACACATATATATATATATATATATATATATATATGTGTGTGTGTGTGTGTGAGAGAGAGAGAGCGGTGAGGAATGATCACAGTTAATAGCTAGTCAACCAATCCGCCAAATAGTTGATCGGCCGATAACGGTTTGACGGACTGTTGGCTACACGGTATATGTATATGGTAAGTTTGGATAGCTAATCAAAGAGACCTGCAAAATGGAGAGAGCAGCAAGGTATCCGCGAATGTCAGTATTTGAAAAACCCCATCCTTGAAGATCTCCTATCACTACAAACTTTTCCTGTCCTGGTGGCATACTGTGATCCACACATACATACCCCAACGTCTATGCTTAGTACGTATATTATTAGTCTTCACTTTTTATTTTGTGACCAAGATTGTAGTTACTAGTTATAGAATAAAAATAAATAAATATATAAATACCTTGAGCATAATTTGCCGAGGGCAAAAACTACAAAACCTGTAATTTAATTTCAAGAGGTTAAATTAATTATATGCATGCGACCAGATGTGAGGAAGTGGGATTAATACTACGACTACTACTGCCTGCTGCTGTAGAAATTATATATATATATATATATATATATATATATATATATATATATATATATATATACATACGCTTGAATTCGTCAACACCTCCTATGTTGTTGGGAAAATGTCTACCGCCAAAGACAACAGTGATGGGTCGTCCTTGTTTATCTAATCCCTGCAGAAACTGCTTGTTCTGTGCCAAATGATTTGGGATTTCTGATGCATCTATGTAACCTTTGGGCATGAATGCTCGTTTCCATTTCAGGTATTTTAGAAACATGGCACAAGCTTTTTCTATGTCTTGATCCCGTGCCCGAAGAAACCTTCTCAGCATCAACTTGTCTACTTCCTGCTGCATCATCAAATGCAATTATATACTGAACATGCATGCTACGGATCTTCTATCGTAACAACAATTTAATGAACTTCATATCACTAGTTAGAATTAAAATTCATGTATGTATATAGCATACGTATAACAAGATTAGAAAATATATAGTATAAAGACTATATATAATTTATTTTTTTTTCTTTTTCAGGTCAAAATCAAGAAGATGAGAGAGAGAGAGAGAGGTGATCCAGCTAGTTAGGATCACAACAGAACCTTAGCTGAGGGATCTTGCTTCTCAACCAAGTCTCTCATTAGAACAACTTTGCGTTGCTCCTCTTCATTGGTTTGACCACAACCTCCTCCTTTTTCTTGCTTTTTCATTGTTTCTTCCGAGTGCTTTCCATTTCTTTGTTCCATCACCACCATCCCCTCCATATTTTCTGCCAACCAAACCTTGGTAGCTCTCTTTTTATCTCTATAACTAGCTATATATAAATATTTTTATTTTTATATCAGTGTACCGGTGTATCACAATGGTATAAAATCACACTATATCTTTAATTTAAACATAATTTTATAATCATACTAGTTAAGTGCTCCATTCGAAGCATGGACTATTTTTTAACTACAATTTTATTTTATAATTTATTTTATATAGTGATTATAAAATATATTTTTTAAATTTTAAATTAACTTGCTACTATTTAATACATATTCCTTCATTTCCTAATTATTATCCATTATTATGAGGTATTATTAATTATTACAAAAGTCAACTCTTAAGTTAGCTAGCCAGCTTCACATCAGCCAGCAATAGACATCACTCATTTCTCTTAATTTGCCCTACCCAACGTGTGCGGTGTCGATGACGGTTAAGGCTGTAAAATGAGTAAATAATTTGGGCTCGATTTGTATTTATTCGATTAAAAATTCGATTCGAACTCAACTTAAAATATAAATGAGTCAAATATAAGCATATTTTAAAGTTCGATAAATTACTCGAACATCCTCAAATTATAATTTTCTATTGATATTCGGATCATATTCGTTGAAAAAGTCCAAACTGCTCGTGCTCGATTCGAAATCGTGCTCGACTCGGTAGCTAAATGAGTCTCAATCAAACTTTATTTTATACTCGATAAATTTTGTGAAACAAATCTGAACAACTCAATACTCGAATCGACTTAATTTATTTACACTCTTAATGACGGTGACAATATATACTCACTCCATATACTTAAAAAAACAAGAAGAGAAAGTTATATATTTTTATTTTATATTAAATATGTATTTTTATTTTATATTGGTAACTAAAAGTTTAAAAATGAATGCCTAGCCCTAGTCTTAGCCCTGTATTATCTATCTAGATATCAGTAGTGTCCGTCCATTATTGCGCTGTTACCCCCAAAAAGATTGAAAAGGTCCATTATTGCTCAATTAATTTTAGCATTAATTAATCTACCATATTAGTTGTGGCACTCACCTACCTTGTCCTTCATACAACAAATTACAATAATATTAATTTCAAAATCAGTCTATATGTATACAAACACGCGTATCTAATTATGTGGCCAAAAAATTTCAAAATCCAGCCTTCTACAGTTCTACTAACCATCCATTCATTCACAGAAAGTAATAATAACATATTCCCTCATTTAATTAATATGAAAGACATTTAATTAATTAATTACTGATAAATTTATTATTTCACCAATTTTATTGATTTAATTTTTATTATTAATTACCATTCCGTCGTTGAGCTGTTTCAACTACACCCACCTCTCCCCTACTGGTATATTGTCACAGGGTGCACAATCTGTCACTAAATTTTTTGCGTCTTTGTCCGCCTTGTGATGCACTGGTTCGCCCAACCAGTCAGCAACCTGTCAGTCACACAAGCACAGTCTGTATACACAAGCCACACACACAAGCCAACAAGATTTACAGGACAGCGTCCCAACCTTTTATTGCTCACTCAATAACAAGGAATATAATATATGACTAGGGCTCGCAGGCTACACTTGCTCAGTGATCTCACATGCCTTGCCAAGCCCTTGGCTACACATATATATACACATTAGGCTGCAGTTGACATCCCCAACTGCTAGGTCATTCAGAACCAATAGGAAACCAACATTTTGAATCAACAACTGCCTGCCAACTGCCCACTAGCAGATGTGTGCGTCCCATGATGTGCAAACTGCTCATCAACCGCTCCTCAACTGCCCACTAGCAGCTATGTGCTCCCCATGATGTGCAAATGCTCATCAACCGCCCACCAACAGGTGTGGGACGCCCCATGATGTGCAACTGACTGGAGACATGCCAGTCATGTGCATGGAGGTTACTGCCAGCAACTGCCCTCAACTGCCAGTCAGTTGGGTCAAGCTCCAGTCATCCAATCCAAAACTGCCCATAGTGTCAGCCCACCTTCTTGATGTCCTTCACTCACTATTGTCAGCCCACATTGTTGCTGTCTCAGCCCACGAAGTTGCCCAGTCATGTCGCCCAAACATGTTGCCCAATCATGCTGTCCATTTGGTCCACGAATTTCCAACTAGCCCAGCACTTGCCTAAGGTGCTGTCCAAGTTTGTTGTGCACGTCCACTGTCCACATGCATTAGCTTTGTTGCATGCTAGGCTCCGCCCATGCCATGCATTGACATGCTAAGCGTACGCCTATTCCATGCCCAACCGATGCCACGCTCAGCAACGTTCTTGCTTGTTCATGCCCAGACCATGCACAAGTCTTTGATTCGATCCAAGTTTCCCAATCCGATGTTAGACATTGTTGTAGGGGAGCCCAACAATGTCCCAACGTCCAGCACTCATCGCCCATGGCACCTGCCCATGGTCCCGGGTAACCTTCATGGAGTACCCCCTTTATAGTAGCACTTAAAAAAATTTCTAAACTGCCAGCACCAGACATCAGACCTGTCTGAGGAAGCATAATGCAAACCTTCTAGATTTGCTAGTTTTCTGACATAGCCCATTTGCTGCACAATGACTGTCCATTGGCCCAAATGGCCGAGTGTCAAGCTATTTTGCTGGTTAAGTACGCACAGCATCCTTGGCTGTCGAACGCTGCCAAGTGGTGCCGCACGCTGTCGCACACTGCCGAGTGGTGTTGCACGCTGCTGCACACTGCTGCTCAGGAGTGCCTTGTTGAGTGTCAAGGCTTGGCTTAACATGCTATCTGAGCGTCCCGCATGCCAAGTGCGTGTCAACCCACTAAGGGGCTGACAAACCACCCCACCAGAAGAGCCCGACGTCCTCGTCGGTGGGTGTGCCCAATACTCTGCAATCTGTTTCTCAAACTGTCACAAAGTAACATCTCTTTCCCAACTCGTGTCTACCTCATCTTCACCTTTCCAATGAACCAAGTAGTCTGTCATTCGATTTTTCTTGCTCATACCTTCGGTTTTATGACCCAAAATCTTCTCAACATCCTTGTCAAACTGCTTTCTGATCACTGGCGGAGCCCTCTTGGCTTGCTTTCTACCAGCATCAAGCAATTCCTGCTGGAATGGCTTAAGGTAACTCACATGGAAAGTTGGATGTACCTTCAATCTGTCTTAAAGCTTCAGTCTGTAAGCCACAGCCCCAACTTTCTTTAGTACTTCGAATGGGCCGTCATACTTGGGAACAAATCCTCTATGCACTGCCTTACTACTGATTTTCTTCCAAATCTGAGGTGTCAGCTTCAGCAACACCATGTCTCCCACTTTAAACTCCAATGGCCTTCGATGTGCATCCGCATACTTTTTCATCCTTCTCACTGCATTGCTTAGACTGTCTCGTGCCTCCTCAAGCAACTCCGTTCTAGCCCTTACATAGTGATAGGCAACGGGATAATTTCCTCCCGTACGCTGCACAGCCACATCATTTGGAGTCCTTGGCTGAAAACCCATGCTCAGCTCGAAAGGGACTCATACCCGTTGCAGAAGATTAATGCAAGTTGTAGCAGAACTGTGCTGGTTCGAGCAACTCTAACCAATTTTTCTGACTTGCAGTTACATAATGTCGCAGATACTCCTCGAGCAGCTGATTCATCCTTTCAGTCTGTCCGTCTGTTTGGGGGATGATTCGCCGTGCTGAACTTCAACTCAGACCCGACCAAGCCAAACAGAGTCGTCCAAAATCTGCCCGTAAATCGCGTATCTCGATCACTTATGATATCTTCTGGAGACCCAAAGTATTTCACAACATTTCTGAAAAACAATACAGCAGCCACATCTGCTGTACAAGCATGGGGTGCTGGGATGAACACCGCATACTTGGAAAACCGATCAACCACAACAAAAATTGATCTCATTCCATCAACCTTCGGCAAACCAGAAATGAAGTCCATTGACACTGATTGCCAAGGTCTGTCAGGAATTGGAAAAGGCTGCAACAAGCCTGCTTCACTCTTTTTCTCAAGTTTGTCTACTTGGCACACAAGACAAGACTTGACATACGCCTCCACGTCGTTCTCCATCTTGGGCCAGTAGTATGAGCGAGACAGCAATGCCAACATTCTTTCTATGCCTGGGTGACCAGCCCATTTCGTATCATGCGTTTCATGCATGATCTGTCTCCTCAAACTCCCTCCACTAGGGACATACAACCTACTGCCCTTTGCATATAGCAAATCATCTTCAATTCAATATCTCCAAACCAAACCTTCTTGTACTTGCGTCCGAAGTTTTTGGTAAACCGTATCATTTAGGGACTGTTCTTAATTTGATCTTGTCCAGGTACTCGGCCTCAACCACCGTGAGAGCATTAACAAACTCCTGGACAACTTTCCGACTTAATGCATCAGCCACCGAATTTTGTAAGCCCGGCTTATGTACCCACACAAAATCAAATTCTGCCAAAAACTACTGCCAACGTGCCTGCTTCGGAGTCAGCTTTTTCTGAGTTTTGAAGTAGGTGTTGGCAACATTGTCGGTCACCGCCACAAACTTCGTACCCAACAGATAATGCTTCCATGTTTCCAAACAGTGCACCACTGCAGTCATTTCTTTCTCATGAATACTGTACCGCTGCTCAGCTTCCTTCAGTTTCTGACTCTCATAGGCAACTGGGTGACCATCTTGTACCAATACCCCGCCAATAGCTCTGTCTGATGAATCAGTGTGTACCTTAAAAGGAATTTCGAAGTCTGGGAGTCTCAGCACCGGCTCAGACGACACTGCCACTTTCAAATTATCAAATGCCTCTTGACACCCCACTGACCAATCCCACTTACAATCCTTCTTCAGCAAATCAGTTAAAGAAGCCACCTTCTTCGAGTAGCCCTTTAATGAACTTTCTATAGTAGTTCGCCAGCCCTAAAAACGATCTCAATTCAGCAACTTTCGTAGGAGCAGTCCATTCAACAATGGCTTGGACTTTTCGCTCGTCCATTTTGACTCGTCCTTGGCTAATCCAATGCCCAAGGAACATTACTTCTGCCCTACAAAACTCGCACTTCTCCTTTTTGACATATAATTGATATTCCCTAAGCTTTTGAAATATCAATCTTAGATGTTCCACATGACCATCTAGTGTTTCGCTATACACCACAATATCATCTAGATAGACTTCCACAAATCTATCTAAATATTCATAGAATACATCGCTCATAAGATTACAAAAAGTTGCTGGAGCATTGGTTAAGCCAAACGGCATTACGAGAAATTCATATGAACCGTACCTCGTTACACACGCAGTCTTAGCTTCATCACCAGTAGCAATCCTCACTTGCCAATAGCCTGCTCTCAAGTCCAGCTTTGTGAAGTACTTGGCTCGAGACAATCTGTCGAACAAGTTAGCAACATTTGGAATAGGGTACTTGTTTTTAATAGTAACCTTATTCAGTACCCGATAGTCGACACACATCCTCATAAAGCCATCTTGCTTCTTTTGAAACAGCACTGGGGCACCATAAGGAGTTTTTGAGGGTCGAAGGAAACCAGACTCTAACAGATCTGTCAGCTGTTTCCTCAGCTCAACTAACTCAGCAGGGCCCATCCAGTAAGGGGCTTGAGCAGGGGGTCTTGCACCCGGCTCCAACTCAATCTTATGATCAACCGCACGCCTTGGAGGAAGGGTCTTTGGTAGTTCTGGAGGCATCACATCCTTGAAATCATCCAGCACCTTAGTAACAATATCTGGTACTTCTTGGGCTACACCAGGCTTGATCTCAATCAAAGCACATAAGTAGGTTTCCTCGCCTCTTTTAAGCCCAGACTCGAGCTACACTGCAGACAACAAACTAGCCTTCCGTTTGCCTTCCTTCTTCTCCAAATTTGGGTATATAGTACTCACAAATCCTAACATCTTCTCATCTATGATCATCAATCCACCAAGATGAGGCATCACCATACATTTAGCCGACATCAGAAACTCCATTCCTAGGATGAGATCAAAATCATCCAAAGGAACAGCCATCAAGCTGCACTTCCCTTCCCACGGGCCAACCTTCAAATCTGCCACCGCCGTGCCACGAATTGGTCTGGCCTCAGAATTCACAGCCTTGATTTTACTTGCGTTCTCCTGCAAGTTCAACTTCAGTTTGTCCACTTCCCTTTCTGCAACAAAGTTGTTGGTAGCACCAGTGTCTACCATGGCCAACACTTCCTGGCCATTAACAACCACAGACACATACATCAGTCCACGTGGAGTGGGTGTCTTTGCCTTTTGGGTCTGCAAAGCACCCAACAGTTGCAAGGGGCTCATTCTTGGACCATCTGACGTTCCTTCATTCGAGTCATCTGCAACCAGGGCATTCACTTTCTCTTTCTTTGGGCATGCTCTCATCCGATGGGGACCTCCACATATGAAGCAACCTTTGCTCTTGTTGTCCTTGGACTGTCCATCACTTTTAGGTTTTGACGGCTTGTCAGCACCTTTCTTGAATTTCTTGTTATTCTTGCCATCTTTAGAACCGCCCTTTTCTTTCTTACCCATCTGTTTCTTCTTTCCATCAGCAGCATTGGGACCAGAATATTTGTAGTCCACCAAACTATCAGCCGCTGCAATTAATGTAGGCAAGTCTTTGACACCTTGTCTACGCAACTCAGTCTGTGCCCATTGTTGTAAACCCGACATGAAATTGAACAATTTATCTTCCTCAGACATGTTCTTAATGTCCAACATTAAAGAACTAAACTCCTTCACATACTCCCGAACAGATCCTGTCTGCTTCAAGTGCTTCAAGGTATCTCTTGTCAGCCACGAAGTATTAAGAGGTAAGAACTGATCTTTCAATTCCTTCTTGAGAACTGCCCACGTCTCAATCTTTGGCCTGCCCGCACTCACAACATCCTCAGTCCGAGTTCGCCACCAAAGCTTAGCATCCTCCGTCAGGTACATGCTTGTAATTGTGACCTTCTCTCGGTCTAGGATATGGGCAGCCACGAAATACTGCTCCATGTCCCATAAGAAATTCTCCAATTCCTTGGCATTCCGACTGCCCCCAAAGGATTTGGGTTCAGGGACTCGCAGCTCGAGTGGTGTCCATCGCTCGCTGGACCAACCGAGTGCCACATAAGTTTCCAGCGTCTGCAACTTCTCTTGCAGTTCATTGATCCGAGTAGTATTGTTTGCCATCGTTCGCTAACGAAGCTTTGATACCAATTGTCACAGGGTGCACAATCTGACACTAAAGTTTTCGCATCTTTGTCCGCCTTGTGATGCACTAGTTCGCCCAACCAGTCAGCAACCTGTCAGTCACACAAGCACAGTCTGTATACACAAGCCACACACACAAGCCAACAAGATTTACAGGACAACGTCCCAACCTTTTATTGCTCACTCAATAACAAGGAATACAATATATGACTAGGGCTCACAGGCTACACTTGCTCAGTGATCTCACATGCCTTGCCAAGCCCTTGGCTACACATATATATACACATTAGGCTGCAGTTGACATCCCCAACTGCTAGGTCATTCAGAACCAATAGGAAACCAATATTTTGAATCAACAACTGCCTTCCAACTGCCCACTAGCAGATGTGTGCGTCCCATGATGTGCAAACTGCTCATCAACTGCCCACTAGCAGCTATGTGCACCCCATGATGTGCAACTGCTCATCAACCGCCCACCAGCAGGTGTGGGGCGCCCCATGATGTGCAACTGGTTGGAGACATGCCAGTCATGTGCATGGAGGTTACTGCCAGCAACTGCCCTCAACTGCCAGTCAGTTGGGTCAAGCTCCAGTCATCCAATCCAAAACTGCCCATAGTGTCAGCCCACCTTCTTGATGTCCTTCACTCATTATTGTCAGCCCACATTGTTGCTGTCTCAGCCCACGAAGTTGCCCAGTCATGTCGCCCAAACATGTTGCCCAATCATGCTGTCCATTTGGTCCACGAATTTTCAACTAGTCCAGCACTTGCCTAATGTGCTGTCCAAGTTTGTTGTGCACGTTCAGCCCGTACGTCTGTCCACATGCATTAGCTTTGTTACATGCTAGGCTACGCCCATGCCATGCATTGACATGCTAGGCGTACGCCTATGCCATGCTCAATCGATGCCACGCTCAGCAACGTTTTTGCTTGTTCATGTCTAGCCCATGCACAAGTCTTTGATTCTATCTAAGCTTCCCAATCCGATGTTAGACATTGTTGTAGGGGAGCCCAACAATGTCCCAACATCCAGCACTCACCGCCCATGGCACCTGCCCATGGTCCCGGGTAACCTTCACGGAGTACCCCCCCTATAGTAGCACTTATAAAAAATTTTAAACTGCCAGCACCAGACATCAAACCTGTATGAGGAAGCATAATGCAAACCTTCTAGATTTGCTAGTTTTCTGACATAGCCCATTTGCTGCACAATGACTGTCCATTGGCCCAAATGGCTGTCCTTGGCTGCCGCACGCTGCCGAGTGGTGCCGCACGCTGTCGCACACTGCCTAGTGATGCTGCACACTGCTGCTCAGGAATATCTTGCTGAGTGTCAAGACTTGACTTGGTATGCTATCTGAGCATCCCGCATGCCAAGTGCGTGTTAACCACTAAGGGGCTAACATATATACTATACGTCCGTGTGTCAGAAATTGCCTTAATCCAATTTTCTCTTATTTATTCATTAAAAGAAACTGTCCTACACATTTAAATGCGGTTGTCTTTCTCTTTTTTCATAAAAATATCTTTATTTTAAAATTTAACATTAATTGCAAATAAATGTCATAATCAATCAATATTTTAAAATCTCATCGGTAAGTAAGATAGTTAAGAAAAATTATAATAAAAAATAAATCATTCTCCTTCCGTTTCAAAATTATTATAATTATTTAAATCTTAGAAGAGTTAACTTTTAATAAGGGTACCAAATCATACTTCATCCGTTTCAAAATAAAATTTTAATTTGATTTTTTAGATCAAATAATAACATATTAAATTTTAAATTAATATGAATTTATTTAATTTTAGTTGATACAATTATTATAATTATAAAATATATAACAAAAATTATTAATCAGAAAATTTATTTTATTATAAAATTTTATAAGTCATGTTAATTTTAAAATTTAATATATTACCGATTAATTTTATAAGTTTAATTATATTTTTAATTTTGAGACGAAAAGAATATCACATAAAATTAAATAGTGTCGTATCAACTCAACTCAATACATTATCAATATTGCCGACTCGACTCAATACATTATCAAATTGCCCCCAAGTATTGGCCATCTTGGAACCATATTACGAGCACTAGGTTATGCGCATGGATTAAAAAAATTATTTAATAATTAAAATTTATGTAAAAATTTATCATTATCTCTTTTTATGATAAATTAAAAAATTACTAATTATATAAGAGAGAAATTCTTAAAATAATAAAAATAAAATAAAAAATAATATAAGAAAATAATCTATTCTTTTAAAAAATTATAAACGATAGATAGAATAAATTTTTGTTCTTCTAAAAAGTGGGAAAGTGGTAACACATTAATAGTCTATTTATTGTATTCACCAAACAGAAATTAAATGCAAGTCTTTGTCAAGAAATATTAAACCAAATGGGTAGCTGTCTTCCTAACCGCAATAAATCATCCCAACAAACTCCTTTTACTTCTTCATTTCCACATGTCAAAAATAAGAAAAAAGAAGTCGAATATCTTTTAATAATTTATGATAGTATAACTGACATAATATTTTTAATTTTACCATCACAAATTCATATATTATCATATAATTATTAACTAAACACCCATTAAATTTAAAGATAAATATGAAACAAACATTTGTACCTTTTTTTCGTTTTTCTTAATTTCTTTTTTTCAGTTTCAGTAACAGTGATTTATTCGTAGAACATTAAACAAGGGGAACATTTTACTATTCTTTTTATTCATATATGATAATAAAAAAAAGTATTGATTTAGGATTTGAGGTGGAGTAACTGGATCACTGAATTTTTTTTTTCTCGTTTTGTCCCTGCAAATTAAATTAAATTATATTATTTTATTTTCTTGTCCTTTTCAATGTCGTACTATTTTGGCATCCAAATTTAAAAGTATAAAACTTGATCTTATACTAATTATGTACATGCAATACATATGTCACAGGGATAAGCCTTTATATATATAGCACACACTCTGTCGTACTTTTTAGGTTAATATTATTGTGTTGCTTAAAGTATTACTTGTTGTATTTCATAATTCACTTATATTAATTTGTGACGACTAATGTTAACGTCAATATCTACTTCCACGTTTCAATTACGTAAAACGTTCTGATCTTGTACAGTTTAACAAGTCAACATCAAAAGCTTGATGGCTTGACCGTCGGGGGATAACTCCGGCGTGATAGTCAGTACAGGCGATCACAAGGTTAATAATGGAGGATGAAAATATCTAGTGTCTAGAGAGAGAAAAAAAATATCAGTTACCTTTTTCTTCACGTGTGATCTTTGCTCATATACACTAAGTCCGATTTTTCGTGCCACTCACTCTCTACTACCACAGTTCTCCACTCCTAGTCACCTCAACTGAATGCAAACAACACACCCACTATTTTCAGTCACTGTTTTTTCACCTCCGGCCGGCTAAGAATCCCATCCACATTAATGCATGACAAAAATAACAGTCAATTGTCATACATTTTTATCATTACCGGTCAAAGATAGATATTTAGATATTATTTGCTTAATGGATCAGCCCTAAATCAAAGGCCCAATACATTTAAGACACAATAAATATAACTCAAGGAATGGGCCTAATCAATCCGGTCCAACGTAAAAGATATCAAGATCTAAGGGGAGACTCCATTCGATCTGACCCAGTAGTGAAAGTATTATGGCCTAACAACTAACATACATGCATATATAGGACAAAATCAGAATTAATAAAATTAAAAGTTTCATTTTCAAAAACTACCTACACATTTTAAGAAAATTAATCTATCAACTCTATCATCCATCCTAACACAACGCTTTGAATAACAATAGTGTGTGTGTGTGTGTGTATACTTTTAAATTATGTTTAACAAATGAAATGAAATAGTTAAATACCAACGTCGACATCACATGTGGTTTAGGTGTGTTGTGTTTTAGGAAGGATGTTTAGCTTGCATGATGGAGTATGTATTATGTAATGTACGTACTCTGAAATAGCTAGTTTCTGGTCGGTCAGTCCATAAATGAAAACCATTACTACTAATATAAATATATACATATACCCTAATTGTAAACACTTGATTTGCCCCATCATTTATGAAAGGACAACTGCATGCTGTTTTTAGGTGAAGCTTCCTCCAGCGGCATAATATACGGAGTAATATAAATGCAAAACATGGACTGGATGAAAATATAAACCAACAATCTTGTAAATGGGTAGTATAACGTTTTACAATAGTACTAATATTCTTTTAAACACATGACCCTTTCCTTTAATAATAAAATTAAAGTTCCATTTTAAAATTTTAACTAATATAAATGATGTAGGATTTTTTTCCTTTTTTTCTTTTTCTCGTGAAGGTAAAAATAATTAATTTAGGAATAATAACATGATAATAAAATAATTTAAGAGTATTATCTTATTTTATACTTCGTTTGTAGATTCCAAACAATAGGATCAGTGTTGATTTTTAAAAAATTAATTTAAGATATTTTCAAACTCAAAATTGACGTGGATTCTCTCACTTTCACAAACTCGTCTATTTGCTTTTGTACATGTACTTTTGGTAAATCTAACATAAAATGTTGTCAAGATTTATTGTGAAGTACTCTCTCCGTTCCTTAATATATGTCGTTTTAGGGTTATGGCACAATCATTAAGGTAATGATTGTATAGATTAACTGTAATATCAATTGTCTATATTA